>VZZY01009365.1:7108-44854 GCA_013400335.1 Eurystomus gularis
ATGTGTATCAATAGATGAGGGCTGGGTGTCAAGAAGAAAGGGGCAACCTCTTTTCACTTGTGCCGTGTGATAGGACAAGGGGCAATGGATGCAAGCTAGAGCACAGGAAGTTCCACCTCAACATAAGGAGGAGCTTCTTTATTGTGAGGGTTCCAGAGCACTGGAACAGGCTCCCCAGGGAGGTTGTGGAGTCTCCTTCTCTGGAGACTTTCAAGACCCATCTGGATGCATTCCTGTGTAACCTGCCCTAGATTCTATGGTCCTGCTTGGCGGGGGGGTTGGACTTGATGATCTCCAGGGGTCCCTTCCAACTCCTAACATTCTATGATTCTACGATTCTAAGAATATTCAAATTTACAAAATGCAATTTTAAACTATATTAATCTTAAGTCAGAATTCTAAGAAATTACTTCATTCTGGAAAACTCAAATGAGTTTTAAGACCATTAAATTATGACATGTAGTTAGCTGAGTGTGTGCTTACTTTAAATCTTATTTTTATTTTTTTCAGTAGCAACATATTCAAAATAGAGATCCACTTGACTTCACGTAACAGATGCATCAAAGGAAGCAACAAGTCCTTATCATGAAAGCTCTCTTTTGGTGAATCAGATTCAATTCATTGTGATAATCAATTGTCTTTAATCTTAACCATTTGATCTTGAGTATATTTTCTAACTACTTTCTAAGCACACTTCTATGAACATTTAAGACATATGATCTTAAAACTCCTCAAAACATGAGTTTTTTAGAGGAAATACATTTGTACAAACTTTATAGATGGTAGGATTCAAATTTTAAAAAAGGGAATTCAGAGAACAAATATAAAAATATGCAATATAGAGGCAGTTACTAAAGTGGAAGATGTGTAATAAGCATATCTCTTAGATATAAAACTTTTTTAGGCAGAAACGGTACTGAAAAGCAGATACACATTGTCCTGGTTCAGCCAGGATAAGGTTAATTCGGTCAGCAGGAGCTGCATCCGGGCTATTCTATACCATGCTGACGTCATGCCCCAGCGCGGACTCTGGGCTAGTTCCAGTTCTGGGCCAGTTCCAGTTCCAGGGAGTGCTGCGCAGTGGGAAGGGTGCCCTCAGGGTACGGGACTGCTCTGCTTTGTCTGTGTGCTTGGTATCGTTCGTTTTGCATACTGTTTTGCAGCTGCCGTTGCTGTTCTGATTGTTTCTCGTGTGTTATTGTATTAAACTCTCCTTATCTCAACTCACAAAGGCATCTTTAACCCCTCCTGCTGTTTCTTCTGTCCTAGGGGCAGTTTTGGGGGGGGCAGAAGCAGCGGCCGTGTGGCTTGGCTCCTGACAGGGACTGAATCCCCACAGCTTTACTGAACCCCACACACATCTTTGGAGGTTCCCAGAGTTTCCAAAATTTTTAAAGGAAAATTCATGGTTGCATCCTTTTATCTGATCAGATAAAATAAGTTATTTTACCAAAACTTCCATTCTTTTGCACGTTATCTTTCATTTTAAAGATCTTAGCACATGTGAGCACCGTGTTGAAAATTCTCTTTTTTTAACTTCAGAAGAAACCATAGTAACATGATGTAACCAAAGCAGAGTCCTGTAACTCCTATGCTTAAATACACCAATCAGGATTTAATTGCTGTTAGTTATAACCTAGGAAGGCTGACAGGCACGACAAAACAAAACAAGGAAAGCAGTATCAGGAGCAGGGAAGAATCCCCTATTTTTGGAGGGGCAATATAAAAAATACTAGGGAAAGAAGACAAGACCATTTTGGTTCCAGCTTCTTTGCTTAAAGCTCTCAAGCCCAAATGATCCCATGTGGAATAATCCAGGACTATAGCCATCAAAATTATATGGTTCTTTTCTATGGAACATAGTATACTTGCAGACAATGTAGAATATGTGTTGAAGAGTCATGGTTTTGTATATGTCATGATGGCGAATATTGTGTATGAATGGAGAATTTGCAAGAAATACCTTGTTAATGCATGTGACAAAGTGTGGTTTTAAGGTTTGAAAGTAGCCTGATGTGTCTATCTTTCAAATGCTACCATCAGATTAATAGTCTGATCTCTCTCTCTCTCATTGCAATAATGGAGTAAGAACATATGAAAATGATGTATTCATATGTTTATATGTGAATCACTAATGGCTGTGTCTAAACATTAGCATTTTGTTTCAGAGTGTGATTTTTTAATTGAATTCACATATCATCTACATTTACTTTAATTTCCTTTGTTTTCTGGAAGTTTTTCGTCTCCACAGACTAGATTTTTTGAGAGCAAACTAAAGTACAAAATCTTATTAAGGTGCATACTACATGTCCTAACACCTAGTGGGCCCATAAAGCTGCTTATGGACAGCTTTGAACCACAAATATGATGAGGATATTTAGTCCAGGGAACCAAATGGTGCTGATAGGAAATACAAACTTGAACTATGAATTCAGCACCAAACAATTAAATGCACTGATCCCCTCCTATTCCAATTTAATTTCTTACTTAATATATAATATCTACTTAAATTGTAAGCTAATAATATTGAAGCTTCTATGCTAAAGGCAAATAATATACCACTAGTCTTAATCTTCTTCTCCTGAATGAGGTCCTTTCATTCATTCTACTTATATTTTGAAATGTTCAGCAAGCATTGTCATTGTGATAGTTTACTTCTGAACTGAAAGCCAATAATGCAGGTTAGCCTTATTTTATGGTTTTAGGTGGATAGAAAAAGGCTTGTGAACATTGCATACAGAGAAATGGAAAAATAATCCTCTGTGTTCACTAAAGCTGCAATACGCAGCTAGGTTCTACTACCTAGCACAAACCACAACAAATGAAGAATATGCAGAGCTCTGGGTTGGAGATGGGTATTTTTTTATGACAGTATTATGAACCATTACATCACCTAGGAAAGGGATAGAGTAGATGGGGTCTATTAATGAGGAAAAAAACCTAGAATTTGATTGGTAAGGCTTGCCCTAGATTGTCTTACAATAGTGGGACAGAGCAGAGACACGCAAGTGCTGTGCAAGTTCCCTACACGTGTTAGGTGATGTGTTTTAAACAGTTATTTTTTTTGTTAGAAACAACATACTGGAATTTTCCATTGAATTTTAAGGGTCAATAATTTACCAATGCATAAAAGTACCGCCACAGTGATGTGAATCAAATTCTATGTTGCAGTTCCCTGAAACTAGAATGCCCTAACTGTGAATATGTAATAAATCCTAGAAACAGATCAGTATATAGAAATCAGCACAGAATTTGTTCTTATATCTTTGCATCTGAGGGAGCAGATGTTATGGTCTGATGTACAAATGTAAAAATGAGTTGCTTTGATTTAAAATAATTCATTTTAAACTAACAACTAGAATAGAACAGAATAAAGAGACCAGATACTCACTGAACATCTGCTATTTTTGTGTCATTCAGGTGACTCATATACCTGCATTTCCCCTGGGGATGCCATGTTGTTAAAACCAGCTTCTACTACAATATTGGTGCCAGTAAGAGATGTGCATAAATTTAACTTTAGCAAAAAGTGTCATTTCAGTGTATTTCTTTTGCTGAAACCGTAACACAAGGTTACATTCTACCTCCTCTGTGGTGGTTTTTTTTTTTTTAATTAACCCTTTACCACTGGTATTCTAGACGAAAGAAAATTATTTAACTACTGGCTATGTTTAGAAATTCCCCATTCTTGGACAGATGAATCTGTTGGGCAAGGTAAAGATATAAACTGGAATTTCTGAGTTACTCAGAAATGGTTCAGCAACATGCTGAATGCAGCATATTTGAATACGTGCCACTTTAGGTATCCACATTGCAACCTGGTACATTCAGCCTTTTTCCAAATTTCCCTTCTGCATGGTGTTAAAGGTTGGCATAAAATTAAATGCAACAACCTGACTGACTCAAAGGTAGAAAGATGTCAGTGATCAATTTCTTGCTTTCTTTCATTTGTTCCCTCAATGTTTTGAAAATGCCTTCTCTATTAGCAACCAAACCAGAGTCCTTCACATTGTTCTTGTCAAAACAATAATAACTACTTTCCATTACAAAGTGTTTGTCCTCTGTGCTTTCAATGATCATTTCAGTTTTCCCATTCCAAGAGGGAAAATGTCTCCAATCCTTAGGTTTTCCTTCTTCACATTTTTCCTATGGCCAGTGATGGACCTAGCAATCACTTACATGGGACTGGGGATACAAATTCATTGTCTGACTGTTTGGTTTCTAATATTTTCATAGCTTTTAATACTAATTGAAATAATCATAATCTTTTACAAAGTTGCATGATAATTAGCCCACTGAAGGAAATCATATACATCCTGAATATGCATTTACATAATTAGACAGCACTGGTGATGAGTCAGCAAACTGATTTTGTAGAGACTTTTCTCTAATTTAATCCTTAGTCATTAAAACGTTGGAGAAAATAAAATTTTATTAATATATTTGAAATAATCTAAGCTCTGAATACAGCAAATAGAATTCCTTGGCTGCATAAATATATTTTAGTACAAAATTCCTTACTTCAAAATAATAGTTCTTCATCAAGCACAAGTTTCCCCCTGTTGTTTATCAGCTCATCTCTGTCATGACAGAAAGAAACACTACTTTGCAACACTGCAATGAAATCCTGGCCTCACCAAAGTGAATGACAAAACTTCCATTAACTTCAGTAGGTTAAAGAAAAGCCTTCACTCAGATTAGCTGGCATTGGACTGTTCTTAACAGACTGAGTGATATACAACTGTACATATGCACCCAGGCTAGAAAATGAATCTTCACAAAGCAGTTCAAAAAGTTGTTTGTTTTTTTTAAAGAAAAGATTAATACATTGGTGAACCTCATTTATACAAGAGAAGAGGGTTCATAGAGCAGAAAAACAATAAATAAAAAGAGTGTCATTTCTTGATGTAGAAAGAGATATCTTGGTGACAGACAAAGCTGTTTCACTACAATCTTTCCTACCAATCTGAGTTTCAACAGTGCAATCCTTAAAACATTAAGTAGTGGAGATTACAAAGGAACATCAATGAAAAATGCAAGGACTTTAAACACTGTGTGAACATTACCCCCTAAGAATCAGCAACCTGATTTTTTGGTTGTGAACTATTTTCCTGACCATATTAAGTGTATTAGTGCCCATCTAATTTAAATATATTTAAATTTACTGATGCTAAATGAAATAATTTAAAAACTGAGCATTATTTGGGATGTGAAGATTTTTGGGGATTTTCAGAAAAGTTATGTAGTGAACATTAAAAAAAGGAAGAGAGAAAGAAAAAAAAAAAGAAACAAAGTAGACTACTTAGAAAAGGAGCCAAGACACAGCAAGAAAGGCATTCCTAGCTTGACTTTAAGGAAAAGTGTGAGAAAAATTAATATTGTAAATACATACCAAAAGAAGCTTAGATCTGGAGAAGGGAAATTGTCTCTTTTAGTTCAGTTTATTCTATGTTAACAGAAACAGGATTGTGTGAATATTCTTGTTAAACACACCAAAGAAACACTTTATCCTTGTTTTTCTTAATAGTAAAAGCTGTCAGCAAGATAACTTTGACTAACAAGTTTGGTCCAAAAAAGTATGACAGTTTTAAAACCAGACAATATAAATTTACAAATACAAATTTTTCCATGACGTTAATTTTCACATGAACATTTTGTAAAATCAAGTGAAATGAAAGCTCTCAATACAGTACTTTTGTACAAATTTGATGGTGCACAGAACATAGTAGCTCTACATATATACAGATTTGTCAAATAAATATGGTCTGCAGTTACTTTATTGAAGGTCATCCCCCAGAGAAGAAATAAAAAAATTAACATCCTACAAAATAACAAAGATTTTTTCAAAAGCCATAAAATTTATGAAAAGTAATGGCAAACTATCATGAGTGTTACCATAAAAGCAAGGTTATTTTCAAATCTTAAAACATTATCAATAATAAGAACAGGAAACTTGAACTTGTTCTGTTCCCCAGATCTTCATTCAAGGGGATAGGAAATTTCTTTCTTTTTCTGCAGGCTACCCTTTCATAAAATGGTATAACTGTGTTTTTTGAGCTGAAAGTTTTCCCTGATAGTCAGTGAAAGAGACTTTCTGGAGAAAGGAAAAGGCCTTGGCAACAGCATGAACAGAAATGGCAGTCACCCGTCCCTTATGGTAAAACTGTAGAAGGAGAGGTCAAAACATAAGGCTGTATTTGTCACTCATGGTTTTCTTATTTTTTATTGATGTGATATTTTGTGCAGACTGATATTGCAAACTACCAGCCCATGGTAGTAGCTGGGGAAATAAGACTTCACTAAGGTGTTAAACATTCATTAAGAACTCTTTGAAAACTCCCGCAACTATCACCCTTCAGCAGCTGTGTTTTGGAAGACGGGGAGCTCAGGGACTGTGTTTGCTAAACGCTTAAGTAATGCAATTATATTAATAATTGAATGTACCTGAGAAAAGGAATGAATCAGCTCTTCAATTTCTTCATTCTTTGGTTATAGCAATAAATGCACATATCTGACATGGTTGTGATACTGCCTTTCTAGTCCACTGAACTGCTGAACAGTATACAGAAATGGAATTACTGCTTCATGATAGAAGCAAACTAATTTTACTTTACCTTTCCCTACATATTATTTTCTGATAAAAAAACACCTTGAAAAACACTTCTTCTATTTGTAGTAACTCTCCAATGCTTTCAACTTTTTAGAATCACTTTGTAAGGGTACAGACAATGTATAAAATAGAAGTTCCTGCCCATCCAGGTTACCATACACATGGAATAAAAAGAGCATTTCGAAGTTACTGCTGTTTGGTGCTACTTGCCTATCCGTTATCCAGTAAGACTGACTTTTCACTTGCCTCTATTCTGTTCTTCTTATAAAGGCAGACACTGAAGAAGAGTTTGACAATAGATATTCTGATCATTTTATTCACAAGTTTGTGCCTTGAAGAAGTGTTCCCACCATAGGAGTTTATCTGTTTACCACTAATGGACATTCAATGTCCACTGCCTTTTAAAGAAACTTATCTACTTTAATTATATTTCTTTTGACTATGTTTTTGTGGCCTACAAATATCACACAGTATAGATGGTAATAAAAATTCTTTTGTCTCTACATAAATGAAATTTGGATAAAGACGTGGAGCCAGTGGGAAATTTGCGTGTCCACAGCCCACAGATCAAGGTCTGGTTAACTGATATGCATTTGAACTTAGATGATTTTTCAAAGGCATTTCCTGGATTTTAGTGTCAGGTGTATAAGTAAAACTTTGCCCAAGAACTTTAGATCATCCTGTTTCTGGTAGGCTGAATTTGGTGAAGACCAACTTGTAATTGTAAAGCTGTTGTCATTTTAGTCTATGGTTGGCCATAGTTCTTTGGACTAAGTGCTTGAAACAGTTGGATATGAAATACTGAATCCCAGAGGAACATCTATTTAAAATTCACCAGTGTAATAAATTCTGCATGCATTTCCTCAGAATTATCCCTGCATGAAAAGCTAGAAGCTAAAATTTGAAATGAAAAATAATGGAACGCAAATCTTTTGATGGGTCAGATACAGTGCTCTCAATTTTCTTTTAATTATTTAATATTATAGGCAGCAAAGTAGACATTTATCCAGTAAGTAGGGCACCTGAATTCCTCCCTCACCTACTAGGAAAACATAATCTCAAGGCTGTCAGTTGATCTCACTTAGGTTATCTTTCTTAATTACATGGGTATGAACATCACATTACAGAAGTTATGAAATCAGCACCAGTACAAGAAGGGGCTTGGCTATTAATATACATGTGGAAATGATAGCTCAACTCCCTCTTTTCAAGATTTTTATCTCACTTCTCTTCATTTAATTTTTATCCAAAGTCTACTTGAAGCTCAATTTATAAGAATTCTTGGAAGCAGCAAAATAATTCTATTACTTCATCCCAGGTGAATATGGTCACTACTAAAATTGTAGTTATGTCAAACGGCATTCTTAGATTCTATAGATTCTGTATTTTCTACAGGGGATCTCATGTTCAACACTAGGAGAAGAAGGTCTCTTACTAGTACTATACAGATAAGTAGAGCATCTCATACACTCCTATGAGTTTATTCAGGTTAAAGAAAATGCTGGATTTCCTTCATAAGTACCCAGCCTTAATGGGAACCATGACACTATATCTTCTTCACAAATTAGGAAACTAGTCTCTCTCACTCTCTCTAGTGAGAAAAGTATATTATATATCTTCTTTCTGTTCTTTCTTTCCAGTTATAGAGCAGGAACATAACTTAGTGACCTGCAGAAAGTCTTCTACTTTGGATGTAATACCTAAGGAGACAAAGCTTCTAATATTGATGACCTGCAATAGAGGATGTAAATGTTCTCATATCTTGAAATAGGGGAAGTTAAACCCTTCTTCTAAGAACATTTAAGACATTTAAGTTTCAGCAACCGTACATTACAGACATGCAATTCTTTATTAATGACTTCAGATAATGTACATGTGTGTAATTCATCTGGCTTTCAGAATTTTCAAGTTTTAACATATCTAAGACAATTATTTTTCATTAACTTCTAAGAAAACATATTTTTTAGGTCATAGCATGCACTAATTTTTTGTTGTTTGTTTTTGGTTGTTTGGGGTTTTTTTCCTGTAAAGACTCTGCTTTATCATGAAACAATCACTAGTTAATTGAATTAGTGCTACCAAAGCAAGCACGGTGACCACTATCCTCTCACTTTCCTACACGCTCATCTTCAACACATTGAAAGAAAATGCAGAAAATGATTTCTCCAATTTATTATTGCATTTGTCTGGAGGCAATTTTCTGACAGAAATGGCACAAAATCTACTGGGAAACAAGAGCTATGGACCTTATAAATATGCAGCCATCACTTCTTTGATCAGGCTTTTGACTGTGCTGCTATGACTGTCATAATAAGGAGAAATGCTATAGAAGAAAAATAAAAAGGTTTTTGTTTTAAATTTCTTGGTGCATTCCCCAGCACACACAAAATTGCTGTCTATAGTAGACACCACAGAGTCTGAAAAATTATTACACACACAGTTGGCAGCTGCTATCAGCTGAGTTGGTAGCTGTTATTCACCTCTCAATGTCAGAGTCAATATTTAAAAAATCATCACAGCTGCCTATTCTTTGGTGTATTATGTTAATGAGGAAGATTTCAGCAATCGAAATCCATTCACTATTTATCAAAGAAACCACAGAAGAAATCTATTGGAGGAATGACAAAAAAATTGTTAGCCTGGACAGAGTGCCGCCACCATTATCTTCTGCTGCCTGTAGGCTCATCATTACTACATTTTCATGTATGAAATTATAATTTCTGTAGGGCAAGAGCTTCAGATTCTGCCAGCAATGTGCTGCAGCTGGCATGTTGCTCCCTCCTCACCTACTGGGTTTGGCAGGTAGACACTATTACCATTCTGATTCGAGTTAACAGGAGTATGATGTAGTAAAAATATATGTCAGCCAGTCTAAAATGGCTGAGAACACTTATTTGGCCTTTTTTGCATTTCACTTTGTGATCTTCCTAGACAGGGCTACAGCTGACCACAGAAATATCTCTTATTTGCTCTGTTGGCTGGCAGTAGATGAAATAGTGACCCCCGATCAGCCTGGAAACAGATATGTACTTAATATGAACAGTCAGCTGTGTGGAGTTTGATAACTAGGGCTGTTGCCTACTGCATGAAGCTCAGGAGGAAATAAATAGGAATTGGCTCCGTCCTAGAGAAGCAGCATATTTTTATTGTTGTAATCGTCTACATGATCCAAGAAGAAGTGAGTATGGATAGAGGCTTGATTCAGAGTGAAGCTTAGGGGAATACAATATATTCAGTTTTCTACAGGTCAGTAAGAAGAAGAAGTTAACAAATAGGTCCTGAAGTCAACAAGCAGTATTGTAAGTTCAGGAGAATGTCTGACTCCATGAGCAAAAAATTAAAATGTGTAGGTATGAGAGCTCAGAATCTCACCTATACATAAATAACCATTACGTGTTTAGCTCCCAAAGGTCCTAAACTTCACAGACTCAAAAAGAGCAGCTGAGGCCTGATTTGCCAACCATCCTAAAGGAGCACTAGTTCCCTATTTGTTTTCACTTGGACTGTTCTCCACAAAAAAACTTGGGTATTTTTTCCTCTCTATGTATGTATCTATTCTGAAACAGGAGTCTACTTCTATTCCCCAAAGCGGAATTCATAATTCTAAAAAGGCATTATAATTTCAGATTTGAGCAACTCAGTCTGCATATTTGTGTATTCAACAGAACCATACAAACAAGAAGCATAAATAAAGTATTTATTTTGGATTTACCTGGTACCGAAGGTCAAACACTCACCTTTGACTAGCTGATAGCTTTTTTTGGCCTCTCAGATCAATAGAAAAAAAGTAGAAGGTGTGAAAAAACTCTATGATTTTTATTCTTCCCAAGCTTCTTTGTGTATACTGAGTATCGGTTGAACAAAGACACAAGTTATACTGAGAATAGTAATACAGTCTGCAAAAGCCTCCCACCAAATAAGGAGCTGATAAAACAGAAGTGACAAGCCAAAGGGAGCAAAGCAATATCTGACTTGCATATTCAAAAGTAAATATGCAAATTTTAAAAGTCCAGCTCTACTATGAACCACCTTCCAGCCTCTGATCCTAGAACCCTGACAATCTCATTTCTTCTGTTTCTAATTACACCTTCCTTTCCTTAAATATAAAGACTGATGTATTTTTTTTTTCCTTTATATACCCATGGTATATTTATTAAATGGAATTTTCCCTTTTTGTTTTCTGTCCAGCATATTTTTCCTCCTTTATTTTCTTATTTTACTTGATTTGGATAAATTACTGAATTCCCCATTCTCCCCACGCAGTCATTATTTATTTATTTATTTATTCATTTATTTATTTATTTATTTTTATGGCTATGTGAAAAGGAGCTAAGAACAGCCAGGAAACTGCAGATCCAGTAAAGCTGCCCAACAAATAGTTGGAAATGCTTTTGCAGTTTTTGGAGAGTTTTTCAATCACACTTGGAAGTTGAGTCCTAAAACTGAACTGGAAAATTATCTGGTTTCTGAATACAATTGAATTGTGATGAGTTAACCTCAGCCAGCTGCCAGGTGCCCACCAAGCTGCTCTGTCACTCCCCATAAGCAGAACAGGAAGAGAAAATACGATAAAAAGCTCATGGGCTGAGATGAGGAGAGACAAAGATCACACATCAGTTATGGTCATGGGCAAAACAGACACAACTTGGGGAAGATTAATTAAATTTATCACTAACTAATAACACAGTAGTGTAGTAAGAAATAAAAACAAAACTAAAAGCACCTTTCCTCCACCCTTCCTTCTTCTCAGGTTCAATTTCTCTCCTGACTCTTCTACTTCCTCCTCCTGAGCAGTGCAGGAGAGCTGAGGAATGGAGGTTGCAGTCAGTCCATAACACTTATCTCTGCCACTCCTTTCTTCTTATGCTGTTCTCCTGCTCTAACATTGGATCTCCCCCACAGGGCACAGTCCTTCACAAACAGCTCCAATGGGAGTCCTTCCCACAGGTTGCAGTTCTTCATGCACTGTTCCAATATGGGTCTTTTACACCGGGTGTAGTCCTTCAGGAATACACTACTCCAGCATGGGTCCCCAGGCCACAGCTCTTTGACAGAAGACCTGGTCAAGCATGGGCTCCACTTCACAGGCCACACTTCTGGCCAGGAGTGTGCTCTAGCATGTGTTTTCCGCAGGCTGCAGGTTCCTCCAGTGCATATTTATCTGCTGTAGCATAGGGACCTCATTGGCCACAGAGTGGATACCTGCTGCAACATGATCCTCTATGGTCTGCACCCGCACCCAATACATGAACTTAGGCTGGAAAGCTGCTCCGACTAGGTGAAAAATCCAGCTGACTACGTAACATCAAATAACGTTTAAAATTAAGTGCCTTAGAAGTCAAATCTGAATTTTGGACTTAGATTATTAAGTATAGTTTAAATTTCTGTTCCTGGCATCTAAGTAGCTATTGGGATCTAGACCTTAACCCTCATCTAATTTTCCACCAATATCCAGTGCAGAGAAAGCAGTGTGGATACAGGTAGAAATGGAATGTTGCCATTCATTTGCACTATTAGACTTCAGGATTACAGCAGCATCAGCACCCAGTGTAGACTACTCATTAAAAAAAAGGTAATTTTTTGTAAGTATAACTATATCATTTTCACTTCCATAGAATTTATTCACCAGTCATCTATCTTACAAAGTAGACCTCAAGCTGTCACACTGTTTTCACCACTAACTTGAATATGGCTTCCCAAGAGACAGAAGCTCATTCCGGTCTGTGAATCAGGTGTGCCTGTGAAGATGAGTACTAAGAACATAAGCTTGCAGTTGTGGCTTTTCAGTTTCTCTGCTGTCAGATTTTTCTTAACTAAAATTTTGCACAGATTTGGATCTGTTTCCCTGGCAGCTGAGGGGTTTTAAATATAAGAATCTGATTTTGACAGACTTGGAATAAGGAAGTCTAGGATTATTTTAAGTCCTGATGGTTTATCTTTGCAAGATAACGTTTTGACATGTTACTCACGTGTACTGAAATTATTTTAATTGATTTGCAAACAACAATTATGTCTATATTGGTACATAAAGTGGCATGGAATAATCTCTGACCCTAAGAGCAGATGGCATAGCATGGTCTTTGTCCTCACTGCTTGGGAGTTTCTCCCTCCACAGCAAGCTACCCGCAGTCTTTGTTGTGCTTGGCTCTGGGTTTCCATCTGATACCCTATGAAACACTGTAACCAAGTGGCTCTCTGAAACATTATACATACATATACACTTGAACTGAAAGTGTATGAAATGCTGAAAGTGCTATACTGTACTGCACCAGTAGGTCAGTTTATTTTATAACTCTGATGAATTTATTTCATAACTTTGAGTGAGAAATGAGGACATTTACAGATGCAAAGCCTAGCGTGGAGTCATTTGGAGGACTTTGTAAGCAAAGGGAGTTAAACTTGGAGCATTTTTCATCCATACTGCTTTTGGGGGAAGAATTTATAATGAAATAACCCACGAAGTTGTGGCCAGTCTTTGCCTTGGATAAAAATGCAGTGGTCCAAAACAGAGACAGGGAGAAAATTAACAAGTAAGTGCATGGTCAGGAAACAATACTGTAGCTTGCCTTCCGGCACTCTCTTACTATTCCAGAGACATTCCCAAAAGAAGACAGCAAGTTATTTACTACATAAAGCTACATTTTTTAATCTTTATTCCCTTTCAACCTGTTGCTTTTGCATCTCAATGAGATGTAAACCAGCAAGTCTCCACTCATTCATTTGTATATTAATGAAAATGTGTTAAGACCTTTCATCTTCATTCTGACTCAGACAGAACAAGCATGTTCTGCATATCACCATACTGAAGAAAAAAAGACAAAAGTTCAATGCATTCAGTGTATAATTTAATGCTCATAGGAAATGAGTTTATTCTTTATAATAGGAAGGTCAACTGTTTCAGTT
Organism: Eurystomus gularis; assembly: GCA_013400335.1. Taxonomy (NCBI): domain Eukaryota; kingdom Metazoa; phylum Chordata; class Aves; order Coraciiformes; family Coraciidae; genus Eurystomus; species Eurystomus gularis. Next base: position 20,622 of record VZZY01009365.1, read on the forward strand.
TTGTTAATGCTGAAAATACACAAAGGAGTTAGAATCTCAAACAAGAGAGAGAGATCTAAAAAGAAAAAAAATCCTGAAATATACTTAATTGGGATGTCAGACAATACAATAATTCATTCCGTATGGAGAAAAAGATATTCACATGTATTGTAACAAAGTTTGCATGAAAAGAGAGCCATGTATTTCTCCATGTCATTGTGACTGACTGCTCCACAAGTTTTCTTCTTCCTCTTTACACATTTTCGCAGCTTGACATAGTTGCAATATAACAATAAAAACTTTCTCATAATTTCTTTTTTACCATTTCAGGACAAGTATAGCATGAAAAATCTGTTCCCAAGTGTACCCAACTAGTAACTAGCAGCTGAACTAGCTCTCCTAGTGTCTCTTCCTGAGCACTGAGAAAAGAGACTTTACTAGCATATGATTCATATCATCCTCAAAAGATTCTGAAATTATACAGAAAATTAACTAACCTGTAGATATCTCCAGTGTCTACACAGTGGATTGTCTAAATCTTTGAGATGAGTCATATGTGTCTAATACTTGCATATGAGAAAAATAGAAATAAAAAATGAGAAGCATGTTACTTAAATCATCTGACCAGATACCAACATACATTTCTGGATTAAATAAATCAAATACTTTTCCACTTGTCTGATTAGTAAGACAGTTTAGGTTTACTAGTTCAGGTACAGGATACTTATGTCTGATCAGTGTCGGTATCACAGAAACATTATGATTTGCAAAAATTAAGAAGATCTTAAAACATTATCTTGTTGGAAGAAAATTAGAGTTTGTTGGTTTATATTTTGGGGGGTTTTTTGTTTTTTTTTACATGGAGTCTGTTTCATTCACTGAATTTCTATTTTGATTCTTCTTGAGGCAGTATACTATGTAATAAATTCCTGTAGCTATCATCAGGATGGCAATCTCTGTCAAAATTAAGAAATAAATATTTACACTTTATTTTCCTCTAAACATAGCAAATAATAAAGGACATTATTTTAGCTTTCTAGATTAGTGTTCATTCTCATTTGTTCCCTCAGTAACACTATCAGTCAAGTAGACTTTGTTCTTCCCTAATTTCTTCCCAGGTAAAACATGTTTGAAGTTACTTTACAAAGTATATGGAAGAACCAGACAATATATAAATCAACCATAACCTTAACTGAAATTCTACAGAATCAATTTTTACAGAAATAAAGGACAAAATCTAATGTGGCTGATTTTATTTAGCCTCACAGCAGTCCTGCCTTGGATAATAATAATTATATTCCCTAGCTTTGCTAGGGGTTATGTGGGAGTATTGTTTCCCTTTACACTTTTTTTGGTGTGTGTCAGAAAGGTCATTTAAAGCATAGCTAATCTATTTATCTAAGGCCCTTTGAGACAGAAAGTAAATAATGTAGTACACTTATCCCGATAAATCTTTATCATATCTGTTGCTGCATTGTTCCTTCCCTTGGGTATCAATTGCTTTGTTGCAGTATTTTTTCACCCTAACATTTAATCACATTCCTTGGTTGTACACATTTGTTAAAAAAGCTTTTTACTGAAATGAAAGTTAGCAACCTATCTGCAACTAAATTAGCAAATACTTAATTGACTGTCTGCCTAACTTCCTCCTATTATTCTATATACATTTTTAATTTTTTCTCTATTTGCTTTCCACATATACTTTTTACCTTTTTACTCATGATGTCTATATCTATTCCTTGTGATTTCTATATTAGTACTTCTTCAAAGTATGTTTAATCACATAGAATCTTACATTTCTCTTATTTTTTTCTTGTTAGTTACAGGTGTATTATGAAAGCTATCTGCATTTTGAAATCTATATCTATCTCCTAAAAAATATTTTTTTTCCCTTTGTGGGGATGGATATTGTTTGGAATTTTCAGATAAAATCTTTTATCAGCAGTGAATAGCTCCCTTTTTTTTTCATAGTGTATAGTCCCTTTGGGCTTGGTATCTCATTGCAGATGTCTTTGCAGTAGAATCTATTTCTTATGGGTACTCAAGTCTTGTAGTAGACTGGAATTCTGATAGGTATTGCAGGCTAAGTAAAAATAAATAAATAGAAATTATTCTTCGTTATTTTTTAAAATTCTAGCCTAAATATTTCAATATAATGCAATTTATCTTCCTAAATAAAATAAGTATTTTAGTTAAAGACAAAAAAAAAAAAAAGAATATGTAGCTTTCCTTAAAGGTGTAACAAGGTATTAGTAAACATGGTCCTGCAGCATTACAATCACTGCAAATTTTGACGACTCTCATGAGCATGCATATGAGGCCATCTGCTTGTGAAGAAAAGCCTTCTTTGTAAATGCAAGGTGACAGCTGGAGGTGAAGCTGTCTTTTGAGTACAATATGCCTGTATGTAAATACTCTGTAAATAGATTTAACCCAAAATATTCTGTAAAAATTCTGTGTATTTGTAAAATACCATTTTAAGACCTCACCTACCATCATCTTACTCTCTTTGGCAGTCTATCAATTAATTTCAAACACGATAATAAGCCATCTAAAATTATATATTTCTTGGGATGGTATAAATCTTTTGAATTATTATAAAAGAACTTCCTTGCTTGGAAATGAAATTGTCTTTTTTCACAGTGGAAGAAGACATTACGATTGCCCTACTGTTCTGTGATTCTGTGAGAAGCCTAGAAAGCTGCTCAAACCCTAGTAAAATGGCTTAATGCAGACCACTGCAAAGTAGATTAAATGAGTTTTTTTACTACCATGTTTTCATGCATTTACATTGTAGCTGAATCATACAATCATAGAATGGCTTGGGTTGGAAGTGACCTCAAAGATCATCTAGTTCCAACCACACTGCCATGGCAGGGGCACCTCCCACTAGACCAGGGAGTTTAAGGCCCCATCCAACCTGGCCTTGAACACCTCCAGGGATGGAGAATCCAAAACCCTACTAGGCAACCTGTTCCAGTGTCTCAACACCCTCAAAGTGTAAAATTTCCTCCTAATTTCCAATCGAAATCTAACCTCTTCAAGTTTGAACCCATTACCCCTCATCCCATCACTACAGGCCTTTGTGAAAAGTCCCTTTTGTAGGCCCTCTTCAGATACTGGAAGGCCACAATAAGGTCTCCCCTAAGCCTTCTCTTCTCCAGACTGAACAAGCCAAATTCTCTTAGGCTGTCCTTGCAAGAGAGGTATTCCAGCCCTCTAGTCATCTTTGTAGTTCTCCTCTGGACCCTCTCCAACAGGTCCATGTCCTTCTTGTGCTGGGGCCTCCAGAACTGGACTCAGTACTCAAGGTGAGGTCTCACTTGAAGAGTGGAGTAGGGGATAGAATCACCTCCCTTAACCTGCTGACCACACTTCTTTTGATGCAGCAGAGGATGTGATTGGCCTTCTGGGCTGCAATTGTGCATTGCTGGCTCATGTCCAGCTTTTCATCTGTTAGTACTCCCAAGTCTTTCTCCTCAGGGCTGCTCTCAATCCACTCATTGTCCAGCCTGTATTTGTGCTTGGGGTTGCCCCAAACCAGGTGCAGGACCTTGCACTTGGCCTCGTTAAACTTCATGTGGTTGGCAAGGGCCCATCTCTCAAGCCTGTCAAGGTCCCTCTGGGTGGCATCCATTCCTTCCAGTGTATCAACCACACCACACAGCTTGGTGTCATCTGCAGACTTGCTGAGGGTGCACTCAATCCCACTGTCCATGTCCCCAACAAAGATGTTAAACATCACCAGTCCTAGTACCGATCTCCAAGGGACACCACTCATTACCAGCCTTCACATGGACATCAAGCTGTTAATCGTAACTCTTTGAGTGCAACCATCCAGCCAATTCCTTATCCAGCAAGTGGTCCATCCATCAAATCCATGTCTTTCCAATTTAGAGACTAGAATATCATGCGGGACAGTGTTGAAGGCTTTGCTCAAGTACAGGTATATGACATCGGTTGCCCCTCCCTTATCCACTGATGCTGTTACTCTATTGTAAAAGGCCACCAGACTTGTCAGGCAAGATTTGCCATTGGTGAAGCCATATCGGTTGCTACCAATCACCTCCTCATTTTCCATGTGCCTTAGCAGAGCCTTCAGGAGGATCTGCTCCATGATCTTGCCAGGCACAGAGGTGAGACTAACTTGCCTGTAGTTGCCCAGGTCTTCCTTCTTTCCCTTTTTGAAAATGGCGGTGATGTTTCCCATTTTTCAGTCAGCAGGCACTTCACCAGACTGCCATGACATACATCACATACATTATTAATTAATTTATAATGGTATATTTTTCACAGTATACCTCGTGTGAAGTTCTTATTAAAATATTACAAAACCATGAATGTGCAATTGTGGGAGTTACTGATGTTACCTAAGATGTACACCCAAATAAACTTCCTGACTCTTTAATATGTCATCTGGATGGCCTTTCAAAGCACTTAAGGTAGCATCCTGGTTTTGGGGGGTGGATTATTTTTATTTCAGTAGATTCCTGTTATCAGACATTGTGGAAGACTTTAAGTCAGATGCAATGCAAAATAATCCACTATAAAGCCTGTTATGTTGTTTAAAAGACAAAACATATATAGTTATTTAGGACAAGTACAGTATTTAAGAGGTAATTTCTCTACTAAAATTTCTCAAAACTGTTAAAATATTTCAATTTGCCTATATTTCTTTTGCAAAATAGCAATTACTGCATCCACTATATTTAATCTTTTAAGTCAGAAATGACTCTGCTAAAACAATAAATGGGTCATTAGAAAAATAATAAAATACAGAAAATATCCAGATAGAATATTTGTTATCTGAAATAGAAGTATTTCTAAGCTATTTGATTCCTGATTATTCAAGCAGGAGTTTGCTCTTTAATTTTCACAATTCTTGCTAAAAGTTACATTTAGGATGGAGCCATCACAAATTAGAATAAAGAATGGACTTTTTACTATCATATTCAGCCTATTCTTTAGAAAAAGGGGTCAAGTGACAGTCTATGGAAGTTATGATTGCTTTTGGCTAAAATCAGATAAATAAATAAGGTATAGAGTTATATGAACAGACATATTGACGTATCAAAAGTCAAGCTAGTCTGATATCTGTCCTTGAAAAGTAGCTAAGAGTAGATTTTTAAGGAAGAACACAGTAACAGATCAGTCATTAAGTTACATTCCTCAGAATATCTTTTCTTTTTTCTATAATTCATGCCTCAAAATATCATAAACCAGTAGTAGTATGATTTTAGCTAATACAGCTTCATAGTACTTCAGTTGTACTACCCACATCTTTCAAGGACAAATTCTACAATGCAATTTCATATTATGAGAAGAACCACCTCTGTTCCTTTGTTTTGGACTTGCCATCTGTTAAACTGTTTTGATTTCTTTATTCTTATAACTAGATGTCTTACTGAGGACTAGATGTCCTATTAGATGACTTGTCCTATTCTTGCACTAGTATTCTCTATGAACGTTCCCACACTATTTACAACTTACGTTTATAATATCTTCTTTAGTCAATCTTTCTTTTTTTTTTTTTTCCTCAGATTGAAGGGTTTTAGTTTATTTAATTTTTCCTCAGGAAAAGCAATTCCATATTTTCTTTTTTGTACTGAGTTCAGATATAAGTTTTTCTGAGATAAGAGAATGTAAACTGTACATAGAATTCAGAAAAAAAGTATACACAATGGCATATTCTCTTTAGCGCATTTGGAGTATTTTTATTGTTTTTCTTTAATTCTTTCTTAATAATTCCCAGTGAAGTTTTTATTTTCTTTCATTTTCTTTTATTTTCTTTTATTTTTTGTGTATATATTTATTTTGAAATAGCTAGAGATGATGTGTCCATAGAACCATCTGTAACTCCCAGATCTTATTTCTGATAGCTATTACACAGCTCAGAGCCCAATATTTAAGCATGGAATTATTTTTTCCCATGTGTGTTACTCTACGTTTATTAGTGGTGAACTTCATTTGCCATTTACATCTAAGTAACATAGAACTGTAAGATCTTTCCATAGTTCCCTACAGTCTTTGCTACCTACCTGAATTAATATCATCAGCAAACCATGATTTCATAGTCCTCCTTTCCAGATTTTTTAGAATTTTTTTTGAAATAAGCATAAAGCACAAAAATTCATAGTACCAAAAATTTGTCCATCCTGGAGTGGGACAGCATGAGCAGTTGCACTCTGGTTAGTAGGGTCACACTGTGGGATGCAGTACTCAGGGTGACAGTGCACATACCACACCTCAGGTGTGTAAGCATGAGCCTGTGGGGTGCTTTCTCAGCAGCACACCCATCAGCAAGGTGTTGGAAGTGGCAGGGGTGGACTCAAAACCAGAGCACCTACAGCTCCCACAGGAAGGGTGTGTATGGAGGGGAACCTCCACTCCTTGGGCAGTGGGGTACTGGTGACCTGCATGACCTGTATCTGTGCATGTGAATGAATGTGTGTGTATGTGTCTAGGGGAAAGAGAAAAGGTCATTAGCTATGGAAGGGTGTTTAGAAATATGTAGGTACTTATTGGCTTTTTAAAGTGCCTAATATTGTGGTTTATCTTCTGTACTGCTCTTATTGACCTTGAATGTGTAGTTCACCAATTGCTTGTTAATTACCTGTCATTAATAAATCAATAAATCACTTTGATAATGGTTTTGTTTAAATTATATGAACTGAGAAATCTTTACCTGTGATAGATATCCTGAAGTTCTCAGGTCTTTGTCATGGATAGCCGGAATATCTAATTTTTTACATCTAAAAATGTATTTTGAATTCATAGGATGCAAGTATAAATATTGTCTTCCCTGCTAGACCCCACAATTTTGAAGTGTAGCTCTTGATATTTCTGAAAACATTAGTTCCACAGATCTGTATCTCAATATTGTTAAGAAAGTATGTTACTCAATATAGGCTTAATTCAATAGCCTGACCTATGGCATCCCGTCTGGCCTCCAACTAATCCAGAAGTGTCATAAATTACAGATCCATTTGCATCTCTGGAAACACTGCGATATTGCAAACAATGTTAAACTTCTCCATTTGGACAAATACATCAAGCTCTCTATCAGCACTTAAAATAGGACCATTTACACACAAGGAGAGATTCCTGCAGACTCAGAACTCTCAGCTGGATATAGATTCATGTAAAGAAATTACTGAGAAATTGAGTCACAAATGTATCATTGAAACACCAGAAAGAAAATCAGCATGACCAAACCATTCTGCAGAACAAACTTGAAAGAGCAATAAAATAGGATATTTTGTAATAAACACTGAATGATTTATGGATGAATTCAATGTTTTTCTCCCTGTAGTGACATATTTCATAAACAAAGTATTGAGAACAAATTTATATTTTTAATTTCTGATAAAATTGTGATAGGTTGAAAAAAAAAATCAGAGAAATACGTAGTAATCCCAGTTACTCAGTATCAGAAAACCCACAAGATACTATCACATCAGCAAGTTTTGGAAAACCCTTTTAATCCTAACAAACTTCTTTATCAGGCCTATGTTTTTAGTAATTTCAAAACTAAATCCATCAAAGATAGCTAACTGGCCAAATAGGGAAATCCACTTGCAAGTATTTAGTCAGCATTTGAGGTACAAATAATTAAGACTCATTTAGTATAAGAGTCCTAAAGAGAAAGAAGATTTTGAGTAGTAGAAGAAAATGGTTTAAATTCATACGGCAATATCTTTGTTTTTATCATATTACATTACAGGTATCTGAATATTCAGGAAACCATAGAAAAGCTTGGGTTGGAAGCAACCTTAAGGGTCATCTAATTCCATCCCTCCTGCCCTGGGCAGGGATACCTTCAACTAGACTAGATTGCTCAAAGCCCCATCCAGCCTGGCCTTGAACCCTTCCAGGGATGGGGTATCTGCAACTCCTCTGGGCAACCTGTTCCAATGTCTCACCACTCTCACACTGAAGAACTTCTTCCTTACATCTAATCTACATCTACCTTATTCCAGTTTAAAGCCATTACCTCTTGTGCTATCACCACATGCCCTTTTTCAGACTCTACACATACTTTCACCAGTGCAAAGGTTTTCTCCAGTTTGAAATGCTTAAAATACACATCATATCAAGATGTATTTGACAAAGGGGTATATTCTCTATTGCTTCTTTTAAAATACAAGGTGCAGAAAAGTACATTAGAGGAGAAGAATAGGCAAAGATGGCTTTTTACCTGGATTTTGTCTGCACTGCAGACTGATGAGTATACTGGTCCTTACAACAACTTTTACATTGTCACTGAGATGCTTTGCATTCCAGACTTGCTTTAAAACAAAGCACTTTAGCTACACTTCTCCCACCCTGATACGTTACAGTTGCTTCCAGCGTACTTCTGGTCAAGACAAACTAGAAAGGAAAACAAATACAGTCTCTCCCCTGTAGCTCCAGGGGAACCCCTATAAATTGCTAATCCCATATGCGGGAATACAGTAATGAGAACCAAAGGTAAAGAGCTTATAAACCTACTATTTCAGCAATGTCCATTCATGTTCACTATCCTATCTGGAATGCCAAATAAAATAGTTCCTTTTTTTAAAAAAAAATAAATCTATTTGCTGTTAGTGACTTGTAACACATTAGAACAAAAGCGAAACTGAAATCTGATTTAATCATAACAATAGCAAAACTCAAAATTGTATGCAAGTGTTTAGATGATTGTTTGCAAAATATTGATTTATGTAGAATATCATACCCCTGTAGTGCTAAAAAGGTTTTTAAAAGTGTTATGTCCAGGAGACAGCTTGAAAACACCGAAACCTTGAAAATGAGGCAGAATATAAATTCTTCACTGGCCCTAAGGAGACCTTCTGCATGTGTTGAATTTCACCTTTGATGCACTTCTGTCTAAATTATTTTGGCTGCCTCGAGTTTGTGATAGCTTCATTTTTCTCAAAATTTGCCAGTATTGAAAAAAATTACATGGTTTGCCCAATTTAAGTCAATGAATGTGTCATCTAAGCTGATAGAGGTTGTCTATTTCCTTCTACTGGTATGTGACAGGAAAAGAAAAACAGAGTATTTCTTTCTTTTATTTTGTTCTCTAGCATAAAAAACATTTGCAATATTTAAAAAATTAAAGATAGCAAATTAATGCAATAAAATTGTTCTGCTTTCTATTGTTGAAATGATATTTAGCAGAATCAATTAATCATCAAACATTAATTTTGTTAATTATTTTTTAGATCTTTAGTCAAACTTTTATGTATTACTAAATAAAATAAATTTCAGGAGGTAGCTTGGTTTCAAATTTATTCCAATATTTATGACACTGGAAATGTGAGAGGGAAAGAAGAGGAAGTATTTTTATTAGACCATATGATAAGATTAGAAAAGGCAGAAGGCATCTGGCTACAGCATATTGCCATTATTATATTATTTCCAGAACTAGACTCAGAATGGTAGAAATATGAAGAAGAAAGACCTGAAAGCTCCAGAGATATTCACATAAAAAGACCAATTTACAAAATTAAAAAAAAAATAGTTTAAGAAAAAATATTTTTATTTATATGTGTATATATATACAATTCATCTGTAATAACCTTAATAGTACATTTATATTAGTGTCAGAAAAACAGCTCTTCCCTTCAAGTACCTTGAAATCCACGTATTTCAAAGGACAGAAATATAAGCAAATGCCCTCAGAAGAATTCCCTGAGATTATCTGAGACTGTTTTTCTTCCTTCTTTTGCTGTTTCTGAGTCAGGGATTTGGCAGCCTGCTAATTTTGTGCCCATTCAATCCAGACATTCTGCTTCATTACTTCTTTCTTTTTACCTTCCTCTGAATTGCTCCCTTTATTTTCTCTGTATCTCATGTCTCCTTTTATATCTTTATTCCTTCAGAATTATATGCTGCATATATTAGGTATCTGAAGTAGAGATGAGTGAAATCATTATCTAGACTTAGATACTGTGGTGTTGAAGCTGGTAAAAGAAGTAATATTTAATGGAAAGAAAAAAAAAACATGATACGGTAAGGTTGCTTATAATTAAACTATAGATATTTTATCTTACTGTCATTTGTTTACTTATCAGATAATAAAACAATTAATTACTACAATTAATAGTTCCAGTTGAACAAATAAAATCTCATTTGAATAGTCAAAACCCCTAAGTATTTTAGTTCCAAACATTTTAATTTTTAAGCATTTGATTTTTACATGCTGACATCTTCTCGTTGAGATTGCATTGAGAAGTTTTTAGCTAAATATGGCTTCCAAATATAAATTATACATCTGGATTATTTTAATTGCCTCCCTGTTTTCACTGCACAAGGGTGAGGTGAAGTTAGGAATTAAGATAAGGAATATGAACCATAACTGCTAGACTGCAACTCACTCTTTCAAATATTCCAGTCAGGCTTTCCTGTAACACAAAGATGTGCACATTTATAGTTTTGTAAAGAACTTATGCCATCCTTTCTAAAATGTGTATTCATAACAAATGTAATGTTTCTTAAAACACTGTACTCCATCTTCTCAGCCTCTATTTTGCTTCATCGTTATTGCGGTTGGGAAGTGGACAGCCTGTGGGAATGTTAGTAAGGGATGAAAACAACAGTAACAGCAAGACAGTCACTAATTACAAAACTTAACAGAAAAGCTTCTTTAAGACAAAAGAAAAAATATCTTAAGAGGTAAAAATCTCAGAGGAGAACTGGAAGAAAATAAATTTCAAAAAAAAAAATGCATTGCATAGCAAATGCATAGGATTTCTCATTCTGCTGCTGCCATTTTCTGGTTTTGACAAAAAAAGAGATGCATTTCAATCAAATTACTGGACACAAAAAGTAAAACCATTAACTTTAGGCATACTGATGTGGCAAAGAACCATGCAAAGAGACAACAGGAGGTGGTAGACTAGGCAAATCATCTGGACAGATTGCTCTTTCTGCCCTTTAAATGATGTGTACACTCTTCCATTTTGAGTACCTAGAGCCTCTTGAATTCAGGAACAAGGATGGATCCCTGGCCACTTTCTATTAAGCTGTAATGCTGACTTTGTGTCAAATATGGCTTCCTATCTGGGCCGTTCATTTTTTATACTAATTAACAGAACAGATTGAGAAACTTTCTCTGTCATGGAGATCAAGTCGCATGAGTATTTAATTTCATACATTCAAACTCTTTGCCCCTCTGTAGGTTTTACTCTTCTGTACCACCACTTGGTGACAGTTCCTGTAATGTTATATCCCTCAAACCATGATTGGTTTGCTTAGGAAAATGCTACTTGGACTGTAGGAAAACTGACTTGATAATACATTTGGACATGAAGGTTTCTTCACTGACATTGACATAGTTTTAAGGTTCTTTTTCTCATGGTTTTCACCTGGTAAATGTTTGCCTCTGTGTAACTTAAAAGCTGGAAAAAATGAGGGCAAGGAATTAATAATCCTGATATGGAAGTTGAATAATCTTAATTCAATATATAGCAAAAGGACAAAGAGCAAACACAGGTACTTCATATGACTTTTCTGGCTCCTTCCTACAGGGAGACCAGGCTGATCTCAAGGGCAAAACAGACATGGAGTTGCTTCAAGTTTTATCAGCATCCTTTACAGTCATTTCGTTCAGCTAGGAACCTGTGAAGCACAGGAGCAAGATTAGACTGTATGTCCTGGCAAGGTTTTAAAACTAAGGGCTGAAAACACCAATTTCTCAACTATTAAGAACTTCATAACTCTTCTTCAGGGATATCACAAGTTTTTAAGGAGGTTTAGCTTAACAATAACCGTGTTAGCTTAAATATCATGTGTTTTAATTGCAGATTTCAGCAGTCTATATTCATCCATGGCAAAATGACATCTGTATGCTGACACATAATTATATGTATATAGATTTCTTCCTGAAAAAGGAAAAAATACACTGCAGCCTGTTCCCTTGTTTAGTTTAACTGAAGTGTTCCTTTAAAAATGTAAATATCTGAGCAGCTCATCTATTAATAAACCAGAGCCTTGACATTACTGGGAGAACAATGGACTTTGGTGTAGTTTAAATGAGCCTTTCATTTCAGTTATTCAATCTGCTTTTATCAGCAGGCAAAATAAATAAATACAAACTGATTTCTGTTACCATGTGCAACTATTTATTGGGCTGGATTAAGCATTATTTTGCACATTACTGTCTATCTTTCTATTAAAAGCATAAAATATTCTGGAACATATTATGCTGTATGGCTCTTACAGCCACAGAGCAGCTGGGCTAAATTATCAAAGGAGGATGCACAATTAAGCAGGATCTTGCTAGTACAATTGAAGTCTGTAATTAAGCCTCTGTCTCCATAGACACATCTGGTCTCTGCCTCTTCACTGTGCTCTGGAATCTGAGATTTACTGTTGTTTGACAATAATGTTGGTGTTGGGTAGCTGGGGGTTGGGTTTGTGTGTACACCGGGCACTATACACCTCACAAATATCTGCAGGATCAAGGCCTTAGTGTTAATGAATGGAATTCCAGAGAAGGACCTAATTTATTTTCTTAGGATATCTTAAAATGTCCATTAGTCAAATATTTTCCTGTATCTATTTCCACGTTTTTTGAAAAAACATACATATCTGAAAACAACGCAATCATAGACGACATCACACTTAATAGCACAGTTGTTTGTAGAACTGTTTAGGTTTTTTGAAACTGTACGCGTTATGTAAGAAATGTGGTAACATCTACAGGCTAAAGGATTTTCCATTTCTATGTTGTACTTTATTATAAGTTAGAATGCATTTAAAATGTGTTATTCGGTTGCATATGCAAAATAAAAATATAGATATTAAGGATCATAGATTAAAGATCAAAACTACATAATTGTAAGTTCAAACTAAACAGGTTTTAAATTATCTTTCTTTTGTTATCATACTTGTATCAATGCAATAAGAGATTATGCCACTTATACATAGAATAACAGAGTGATTTGAAATGACCTTTAAGGATCATCCAGTCCAACCCCCTTGCAATAGACAGGGACTTCTTTAACCAGATCAGGTTGTTCAAAGCCCCATCTGCCTGACCTTCAATACTTCCAATGATGGAGTATCTACAATTTCTCTGGGTAACCTCTTCTAGTGTATCACCACCCTTATAATAAAAATTTTCTTCCTTATGTCAAATATAAACCTGCCTTCTTTCAGTTTAAAACAGTGCCCCTTGTCCTGTCACCACAGCCCTTTGGCAAAAAGTCTTATCTTTCTTACAGACCCCCTTTAAGTACAGGAAGGTACTTAAATACAGTTTCCCTGAAACCTTGTCTTCTCCAGGCTGAACAACCCCAAATCTCTGTGTCTTTCTCCATATGAGAGGTGTTCCACCCCTCTGGTCATTTTTCTGGCCCCCCTCTGGACCTACTTCAACAGGTCCATGTCTTTCCTGTACAGAGGATTCCAGAATTGGATGCAGTAGTCCAGATGGGATTTCACAAATGCCGAATCACGTCTCTTGACCTGCTAGTCACACCTCTGGTTTTGTAGCCCAGGATATAATTGACTTTCTGGGCTGCACTCGCACATTTCCAGCTCATGTCCAGCTTTTCATCCACCAGTACACTCATGTCGTTCTCTGCAGGGCTGTTTTTAACCCCTCCATCCCCCATTCTGTACTGTTACTGAGGAGTGTCTTGGGCTTGAAGCTCGTTCAGGTCTCTGGATGATATCCCATCCCTTAGGCATGTCAACTGCACCACTCAGTTTGGTGTCATCTGCTGAACTGCTGGGAATGCACTTAATTCCACTATCTGTGTAGTTGATGAAGGTATTAAATACTATTGGTCCCAGTACAGACCCTTGAGGGACACTACTCATTACTGGTTTCTTCTTGGACATTGAGACATTGACTGTAAGTCTTTGGATGTGGCCACCCAATAAGTTCCTTTTCCATCTAACCATGCATCCATCAAACCCCTATCTCTCCAAGAATGTTGTGGGGGATCATATAAAAGGCCTTACAGAAGTCCGGGTAGGTGACATCTGTAACTTTTCCTCTGTCCACTGATGCAGTCATTCCACCATAGAAGGCTACTGGACTAATCAGGCATATACATTCAATTAAGCTAATGGATGAGTAGGAGTAAAATGAGAAGTGAGGGTACACACAAAAACAAGCAGCACATACATCATCATTGTAAACATGCAAACATGTATACATCATCAACAAGAAACATACTTTCAGTCTTTGAAGGACATATAGATTGTACCCACTGGATCACAGTGGCACGAGTATAAACAAATTTCTGTACAAGTGTAACATATGTGAGAGAAGACAATTATTTCTGCACTGCAGATATTTGCTGCTGGCAATCAGCTTTATATAAAGCCTACTGGAAACAATAGAAAAGTTCTCTGCAATCTCAGTGATTCTTATATCAAGCATCATGAAGTGTTTGTTTATAGTACAGTAAGCAGATAAATCTTTCTTCTTGCATTTAAGTAAAGGATGTTTTGCTAATTATAGTGGATTAATAAATCCAATTATTCTGCAACTAAACCTTGAAAAATTGAAAAGTTTGGGCTTTATCTTGTCTGTCCAGATTACCTAGATATAGACATACCTATATAACGAATACATGCATACATGCATATATGGGCAGTCACCTCTTGTTAAACTGGAGCCAGAATAAAATTGTATTTAATATTCTACTAACAAAATCTGAATATCTTAAAAATCCTCTATTTTATAAAACGGTAGAAAAAAGCTGAGCTGGGCTTCAACATGCAGCATAATAGAGTCTAATAGGTAGAAGTTTGCATATTCAGGCCAGAAACACACTGCTGACTCTACACCATTGTTATGATGAGGATAATAGTTGCCCTGTGCATGCAAAGAAGACTTTATTAAACACTGAGTGCATTACCTTTCTCTGTGTGGGTTTTTTCCACTCTTTTCTGTGGGTTTGATGAGAAAAATCTTCAGAACTAGGACTGTGATATATTAGAGACTGGAGTCCTTTTTGAGAATAATTTTAATCAGAGGTGGTTAGGGCTGAAAGACGCTCATAACTTGAAGGTTTCTTTATTAATTAATTTTCCTGATTCATGGGAGAAAACTAGGATGTACTAACAAGCTATTTCTTTTAAACATAAAGGAAAGAAACTTGAAATTATGATGCCTGTCCAGCACTGGGCATTGGGAGTTTTGAAAACTGGATATCTGAACTGAATCCAATTTTACTGGTAAAAGTCTTGAACAGAGTTTTGTTACTTGACTCTGTCTCAATAAATATGAACTATGTGGTGTTCTGGGCACTGAAGAAACACGCTGCAAATGTCCTACCCCTGTTGCATTATAAATGATAGCATAGTAACCTTGTGCTATTTGGAATGAAAGGAATGAAAAGGAATGGAAAGCCAGAAATCAAAGCCAAAAAACTGCAGCAGGTAGACAGCCGGCATTACACTGCTGAGAAATGCTAGAACTACATAAGCAACCATTTCTAGGATTTTTTTTCCACATCTAGAAAATACCCATGGAGTACATAGTCCTTCCTTGAGTCTGGGAGAAGAGTAACAGAAACCTATGATAAAAAATAGAGTTTCACTTTGTAGGTTTGACTGCTGTGTTGAATTAACAAACATCGAATTGTATTTTTTCTAATTAATTGTATATATGTGATATGTCTGTTTTATGAACTTTTAATGTGTGATGATTTCATATTAACTGTATGAGTCTTAAGTTTTGGAATTGTGAGGAATGTATATTTGTATTTATATTCTTTTGTATGTATATGTATATGTTATTATTGTGTTATGTACATGTAAGTTTTCTTTCCAGAACTTTTCATGAAATTTAACTTCTAATACTCACTGTTTGCCATGGGTAAGGTATCAACAGAAAAAAAGACAGCTGAAATGAATTCATACTCTTTGAGATACCCTTATCTTTAAGTTGAGTGACTGTTGCCCTGAAGTGGGATAAAAAAAGTTGAACTGCTTTTAGCTTTATGGAATAATACAGCCTAAATCCAGAAATGTTTATCAAATATTTTGACAATCTGCAGTGCCATTTTTGCCTCCACAGAAGCTACTATTCAATGGAACATGTTATTTCGATTCAATACCTTTCCATATTCTTTGAGAGAGAGGAGAGTCTGGACCTCCAACCATCTATTTTTTCTCTAATGAAGAGGACAAAAAGAACTTCTTACTGTATTTGTTCTAGACTATGGTAAAACAACCTGTATTACATCAGCCGGCTGAACATAAATTGCATAGATAGTGGAGTTTTGGACTGAAATAAGGCTTTAAACAGCATAATAAAGACATCTTGCATGATTTCACAGGGACATAAATGTTCAGCCAAGTGAGATAGACAAAAACATTTAACCTGCATAGCAGTCAAGTCAGATATACTTTGAAGATGAAAAGCAGAAATTTAACTTTCTCCTTCACTATGTCTGCAAAGAGGTAACAGTTGATATCACATCATAATATTCCCTGAATGTTATAGAACATTCTGAACATCAAGAGAAGGGATATATCTGATTAAAATGAAAATTTCAAAATACCGGTATGTATGTTGGTCTACCTGGTAGTATAGTTTGCCCTACATATGTAATGAAATGTTTGACCCTCTGAAATAAAAGGGAATTTATTTCAGTGCAGTCTAAGAACTGCAGGAAGTAAGATAATTGTACAAACTAACACATTGGTTCATGGTTAAAGGCGCAGGGTTTTTTAAGAAATCAGTTTTGATGCAGTAATATGTTACTTTATGCAAGTAACTATAGTAGGCCAGGGACACCTCTTTGATCTGCAGGCTTAGGTGGTAAAGCCTTGTTTTGTCCACTTGCTTAAACCCTCTCTAATCCCTAGACAGGATTTGTTCTCCCATACTGCCTAGTAGAATGTGCTATCCAGGCCCAGATGCTTTCTGGGGAATAGTTGGCATAGGGCAAACCAATGTTGGAGATTTGGCTGGCAATTAAGCTTGGATGATGACAACCCTTCTTCCTGGCCCTGTTTTATTTGCACATATAGACATAGCTTAAGTGTCTCATGGCTGTTTGTTACTATCACTGGTATTAATATTATTCCTTATTTAAATATAAGGCATATCTTTAGGACTTTCATTGTTTTGAAAGTTGATGTGCATGGCAAGTGTGTGAACTATAAAAGAAAATAAACCACATTTGCTTATACTCTATAGCCAGGAGAAAATACATTGTTTATAATTAAAGTATATACCTGAGAACAAAGAATCCTCTGTTCTGGTGCTACAGGCAGGTGTTTCCTATTCAGCAAGTCACCGAGCTGTCTGTGCCTCATAATTCCCATCTGCAAAAAAAAAGGCATGTTGTACTCATTAGCTCTAGAGAAATACTAATAGTCTGCAGTTAAAAAAAAAAAAAAAATATATATATAAAAGAATCCATCTAGAAGGAGAAAGAGGTAAAAATGTGGTGTTCCCTTTATATATGTATATATACATACATACACTTAATGTAAGAGTAGACTTTATCTTTGAAGAAATTTTGGTGGTAAAAAAAGATGTGTGGGCAAAGAGCCAAAACAGTGTATGATAGAACGAAAAGGCTACTTCTGTCCTATAGATAACCTGGAAAGACACGTATGATAATATTATTCCATCTAACCGAAAACGATAATTGCATTTTAAGATTAATGGGAAGTATTAATATTTAGCAGTACATACTCCCATCTTATCCTCACTAGAGATTAATGAGCATTCTAAGAATGAACAAAATGTGCAATTGGAAATCATTTGTCATTTAGAAAGTGTCATTGATCAACACATAGCTATTCAGTAGTGTTTGATCTCTATTCGATCTCTATTTAAAATGATTTAATTTTTATGCTTAGTAAGTATCCATATAAAGATCCAATTCATATGCACACCCCATAATGATAGACCAGGTATGTGTCATCCACTTCTGAGATCCTTTAACAAAAAAGCTCACATAAACATTTTTAAGAATTGTGAGAAAATTGTCTGGTCTCCTAAAAATATGTAGAAAATTCTGTTACAGGCAGACTCACAGCACTGTTACCTAGATATTCTGCTGAGAATGTTTTTCATGGTCAGCAGTCACAACTTAACTCTAGACATTAAGGTAGACTTCAGTGTAAAACTGCAGCTGCTCAACGCTGCTGTAGTCAATAGAGAATTTCTAGTTTATGAATCTGACATGCTAGCACTATGGCTACAACAAATGGAAAGATGTTAAGGTCCTTAATGCCTTTTTATTCCCTCTGGGAGGAGGAAGTGTAAGTAATAGTGTTACTGTGAGGAACAATTCTGTCCCAGCCCTCAAAGGATAGAGCTGGAATATTCATGCAGACTTTTCATCTTCCTATGATTCATGAATGGGTGGAAAAGTGTATGTTGCCACACTGCATCATCACAAATGATGTTTATGGCATAGTTTGTATGAAAAATATGACACTTATTGTTGTTAATATTAACAAACAAAACCAAAAAACCCAAGTAACCCAGATGCAGCAAACCTCTTCATTTCTGTAAGACGATGAGATAAAACAAACGTGTAAAACAAGCAAAAAAAAAGTAGTGTAATTAGATGTACTGTTTCAGGAGATGGTACACACACTGAAACAATGAATTTATGCTGCTTGAAGGGATTATAAACATTTTCACATTAACATGCCATTACTTTTGCTATTATTAACATTCAAAAGCACTCAGCCAAAGAAGCACTGTTGAGATCTTCAGTGTCATGGAGGAGTCTTTGCAGCTGTACACCGGTAGGGGATGCCAAAAGAAAATGTAAAAAAAGCCGTCTTGTCCCATGAGCATGTAACTGAATTGTCAAATGGATTCCTTCACATTTCATATCTTGGTCTTTCAGTTCTGCAGTCAGAAGGCTGAAAGAAAGAATACTAGTACAAGAAGAATCACAGAATAATCATTACAATGTAGTAACACAAATGAATATATAATACAACTTTGTAATGGAAGAATTAGAATACTTTCTTGGTATGCAATTATTGCTGTGAAACATTTGAAGACTATTACACATAGTAAATAACAGTCAGGGTAATAAAGGATCAGTCAATATATAACACTGCATGCAAAATGTCTTTTTTTGCTTTAAGGAAGTATCTAGTTTTGTGTTTATGAGTTTAAAATATCACAAGTATATATTAGTTCACTGACATTTTTGCTTGGCTTTGGCGATTGATTTATAGATTTCCCTATGATTTATCATTTATGGCATATCACTTTTAATATATTTGTCTAATTTAAGTTATATTTCTGTACTGTGTGGTAATTACAGTGATAGATTATTTTTATTAAATAATATATTGGGTTGAAATGTCATTTTGGTTTATGAATTCACATTGACTTGCTTGTTTTTAATGTAGTTTTTCTCTGCAGCATTAGCATTCTGTGGTGTAATGGCATTAAACTAACTGAGCTAGGCAGGCATTCAACCAAAGGACTTCAGTTATGTGATGCTCAAAATTGTGAAATGTGATGGCTCAGCTCCAGCAGTAGAATTTACAATGCAAATTATTTAATTGCTATAAACTGGGATTTGAATAAACCTCCTTGAACACTGGAGCAGTCAAGACATAAAATAGAAAAGGAGAAAGGGATAGACTCGGGTGGGTTGCCTAAACTGAACTGTCATTTGATATTCCCTGTGGTTTATGAACTCACCTACAAGTGCTCCTTAAGAAGGCAGAGGATCTCCAGTAGGTCTCGTGTTCTATCTACCAACCCTGGGCATATGTCTCAGATAGACATCTCGTATGGCAGAAGATGTGAGAATGCAATGTATTAAGCCACATGTGCCTGAAACTCTCTCTTATTTCAGTTTAGACACCTATCATAGCCAGGACTAAGAGCTAGGGGGTGGAAAAATATCTTACTTACGTGTCTAGAGAAAGTAAAGCCATAAATTGGGAGGAATAAATCCTGGGGATGTAATTTTTCCAGTCAGCATCAATTGTTGCCTAATATGAAGAACACAAGGGTTTCTGGAGAGTACTCTGAAACGTAACTCGGGGAATGTGAAAAGAAATTTATCTGGCTCAGTACTTTTGTTTATTTCTTTTCACCTTGCTCTGTACATTTTTGTTATAAACTAAACAGGATTCCAATTTCAAGAGAATAGTTAGAGAGTAATTACAAGTAAAATACCTCAGAGCATTAGTCTGCAATATAGACTCAATCATCAGGCTAAGAAGAGGTAGAGTTCAGATCACTATTTTGGGGCTGGAGTGAATTTTCTAATCGTTAGGTTATTATGCAGATGGTTGACTTTTCCTTCAATGTGTTTAAAAGAAATTGAATCAAACAGAATAAGAAGGGGAGCTCTGAATATCTATATCAAGTCAAGCTTCTCCAGCAGCTTTTATGCTTATATGGCATTTCAAAAATTTTAATACAGGAGATGGATATATCTACATTCTGATCTGAAGAAATTTTTATTTCCCTCTGAGAAGAAGATTTGGTGAGGTCTTGCTGTCCCTGCACAAGGACAGCCATCATGCTGCTCTCTCCAGGAATGGGAAGTGAAAAGTTCCATCTCTCTCCATGCACATACACTGGTGTCCAAACCCACACTCCCTATGCACTAGCAAAGTTTTAGAAAGGCTTCTCTCATGTCCTCTCCCCAGATCTCTCTATATTTCATCTGCAGATCACCCTGCAGATCTTAAATACTTAAATTAAAGTTTTTCTTCTTTTTTTTTTTATTTGCCTCCATAGTAAAGTAGTTATTGCATCAATCTCAACAAAATAAAGGTTTTGCATGTAAATCAAAGTATGATTAAGTTAGAAATCTATGGATAGATAACTTGCCTAATTTTATGTATAATAATCCATTCATGTGGATCATCAAAAGAAATACTTAAGAACCATTATCACGAAGCATTAGTACATTCTTCAATTTTATATTAAATCACTATTAGCAATAAATAGCAAATTACAGATCAATCTAGTTCCCATTGAGCTCAAAAGACCAATCATTTCAGCTAATATCTATATCTCTAAAGAGTATGCAAGATGAAGAGAAGATGCAGCCACAAAGAAAAGACAACTTCAGGAAAGAATTTGCAAATTAAGAAACTCAGCTGGATTCCCTATACATTGCACAGCTATGTTCACTGTGGCTCAATTTGTTCACCAGACAGCTTTTTTAGTGTCAGCTGACACTTTTTATGGCTTGTAAATTAGTTTCCAGTGCTGTGCTAATCAAACATTGGTGTCATAAATACCTGGCAAAGAGTGACTTTGGTAGAATATTGTTCACCTTGACACTTCATACACATTATATATATATATATATGCCCTGATATTGCCTTAAATGTAGTAGGGAATCTTTGGAAATTACAGATGAATGTCAGACAGATGGAACTAATATGGTTTTACAAAAGATACAAAAATAATTTTTGTACGTTTTATGTAAGTAACACTATGTATTTTAGAAGCTTTTTAAAAGTATCTGAAGTTGTTAGCAATTATATTATCTTCTGCAGTTCAACAGGCTACATTGAATGATCATTTCTATTAAGTTCTAATTATATTTCTTGAAGAAATGTGTTGATTACTTTGCATCTACAGAAGATTATTCATTTAAAATTATCCATTGCACAAATTGTTTTCAGCTGTGCTGTATTGCAGCATCACTTCATCAAAATAATAATTTATACAAAATATCTATCTGTCAGTGGGGGAGAGAGAAGTCCTCCAATCTTGAGGATATCTCCCAGCTTTTATCATATTTAGTTTATTTCTTTATTCTCATTCTTTTAGAAATTTATGAAATAGAATACACAGAATTCTTAAGTAATAATAGCTCAGAAGCTTTCCTTCTTCTATGCAACTTAGCCACATAAAAAGTTAAATTGCAAGATTAGTGCTTAACTTCCTTCTTATTAATGCAGTCTAAACCCCAGTTTCTAAACATATCCTTCATCAAGACACATCTACTTCACTTCGCCTCTATTTGTTACTGTCAGTCCACACATTTCCCTCAATAAGGAATTCAAAACCCAACTTTTTAAAGAGCTTTTCCCTGGACAGGAACATACTGAAAATATTACTGGTGTACTAGGAAATTATTAAATAAGTAATGATGTATTTTACCTCATGTGCACAGCAGCAAAGTCCTCTATCTGGGAAAAAAATACTATAAAATTGTAAAATGTATTCAAGCAATTAGGCTACTCAGGTGAAAAAGAAGAATAGGTCTTAGGAATGTCTTTTGATGAAAAGAATTTATATTCACCTTCACTGATTCCCTTTCAAGATGTATTTAACTTCATTCTCCCTTTACATGTCGATTTATCTACTACAGTGTAAGCACAATTATACTCATGGCACTCCTGTCAGATACCAGTTCTGTAAAGCCTCCAGTGTTAAAAACTCCACAGACGTACTATGGATTTTAGTAATGCTCTCCTAGTCATCAGCAAATTTTATTAATAACTAACTTGCTCCATTATTTCTTATGTAGTTCACCATGTATACAGCGTGCAAATTATTGCATTTGCAGGAAGCTTTTATGGATATGAAGAGTATTCTCACGTCAGAGCCACATGCACATACACACACCCTTCTTAACTGTCTTCAAATTTAAAAGTTCTCACAATTTATCTCATAAATGACTTGCAAGTTAGAGAAACATTGCAAAGATAAGTAGTGTAGAGCTACAGGGGATTGTTCAGAGCCAGTATACTTTAATATCTTTTATTAGTAAGTATGGATAGGGATTTTTTTTCAATTAGTGGACTACACAACTGCCAGCATTTTGAAGGAGAGGGTTTGAATACAAGATAACATTGGAAACTAAGAGCACAGCTACAAAGGAGGTGCTACTTTTAGACCAGAACAGTCAACTGCTCAAAGGCAGATAGGAGAATAGCTGATTAGTGACAGCTCTGACAGAAAGGGTGTAGGGACTGACCTGTGAGAAAAATATTAACATATTGCAAAGGAAGAAAACTTTTTTTTCAGAGAAACAAATATCAGTAAAATCAAAAGGTAGGTAAAGGCATCCTTGTGCAATACTCATCAGAAACGTGTGGTTCTCCAGATCACAGTATTTGGTAACCAATGGAGCATTCATACAGAGAGGTGTGCCAGTTAGAAAAGCTATAGGACTTCAGGTAGAATGATGCAACACAAGCTTATGCAATATGCAACAATATACAATGTGAAATGGAATAAGTATTCATTTCAATCTTCCGTGAAATCAATTACCTCTATTTTGCTGATTTAGGTTCAAGAAGAATTGAAGAATTTTTTTTTTTTAACTAAAATTTACTAATTCAGCAAAGCTGTATTTTTGGATGTCTACATATCTGTACTGATCACTGAAGTAGCAATAAGAAAGGCAGTGGAAGGGAATCTGATCCATCTCCAATTCCTTGCATCTTCAGACCAGTAAGTGATTAGTTGGGCAATTTTCATTTGAGATGAATGGCTTTAACAAGAGACAATATTGTCCAGGCTTTATTCACAGATTCATAGAATGACAGGTTGGAATGGACCTCAAGGATCATTTAGTCCAACCTTAAGTGTAGTTTACATGATATGGGCCAGCACCCTTTCAAGATGAGTTTTGAAACTGTCTAATGTAGGGGAATCCACCACTTCCCTTGGGAGACTATTCCAATGTTTACTTGTTCTCATTGTATAAAACTTTTTTCTAGACTCCAATCAGAATTTGCCCAGGAGTAGCTTGCAGCCATTACCCCTTGTATTTTCCATATGACTCCTTGTAAAAAGGGAGTCTCCTTCCTCTTGAAGAATCAGAATTTGCCCAGGAGTAGCTTGCAGCCATTACCCCTTGTATTTTCCATATGACTCCTTGTAAAAAGGGAGTCTCCTTCCTCTTGAAGAATCAGAATTTGCCCAGGAGTAGCTTGCAGCCATTACCCCTTGTATTTTCCATATGACTCCTTGTAAAAAGGGAGTCTCCTTCCTCTTGAAGAATCAGAATTTGCCCAGGAGTAGCTTGCAGCCATTACCCCTTGTATTTTCCATATGACTCCTTGTAAAAAGGCAGTCTCCTTCCTCTTGGTAGCTACCCTTCAAGTACTGGTACATTGCAATAATGTCCCCCCTAAACCTTCTCTTCTCAAGGCTGAACAAACCCATTTTTTTCAGCCTTTCTTCATACAGCAGGTCTTCCAGACCCCTGGTCATCCTCATTGCCTTTCTCTGGACCCTCTCCAGCCTGTCCACATCTTTTTTGTATAGCAGAGACCAAAACTGAATGCAGTACTCGAGGTATGGCTTGACCAGTGCTGAATAAAGTGGG
>VZZY01009368.1:0-137236 GCA_013400335.1 Eurystomus gularis
CGGGCAGAGAAGCGGCGGGACCCGGGGCCGGCGGCGGCTCTCGCCGCTGCTCATGAAGGAGCGATGCGCAAGTAGGAGGTGAGGGCTGAGGGGTGAGGGCTGCCCCCCACCCCCCCCTCCTGTTTGCTTACGGGGTCCTCTGTTTTTCATCGAGCGTTTTGTGCCCGCGCTTTTGAGCTGGAGAGGGGGAAAGGCTGAGCCCCGCTGTTGGAAGAAGAGCGAGTGCGGTTTATTATTCATCTCCACGAGGGAAGCCTTATCTCCTACAAATATTTGATACTGGGACGAGTCCAATAATTAACAAGAACAATCAAACAATTTCACTGCCTTCTCGGGGATTTAAAAAGTCATCATCTGGAATTCATGAGCATTACAACTTTATTTTTCTTCTGCTTGGATGCGTTATTGTATATAATCTTTTCAGTGTGTGTGCGTGTCCCTAAGTGATTTTTACCCTTTGATGCCAAAAGATGCAAGCCATTAACAGCACAGATAATATCCCCAACTGCTGGTTCAGTGAGACTTCGGACCTCTCCGTAGGAGTGGGGAGAGAGGGCGGGAACCCTGCCGGGAAAAGGGACGGGGCGGGGGAAAGAGATGGAGGAACGTTTCTTTCTTGGCTCCCTCCCTACCTCTGCGGCAGGAACTCCCACGGGAGTCCCGTGGGTGGGATGGGAGCAGCGCGGATCGAAGGCAGCGCTGCCTGGTACAAGGCTGGCCGGCGCTGCCTCCCTGCCAGCATCAGCCCCCCCACCCCCAGCCAACCCCCTAATTCCTCTTACCAGAGGAAAAGCCAGAGGGGGAGAGGAATGGGACCTCTGAGCTCTGCAGTGGCCCTCAGGACCCGATTGCTGCCTGCCTGGCTGCGGTGAGCCAAGAAGTCCAGACGGGTAATGGCCCATGGCCCAGTTGTATCAAAAAAAAAACCCCAGACCAGCCACCCGAGCTTGCCTAATCTAAATCGAATTCAGACACTGGAGAAAGGTGTCCACACGCTGAAAGGCGAAAGTTCACCCTGCGCTCCCTCAGCCACCAAATTCTGAACAAGTTCAACACTGGCCATCAAAGTCACAAGTCCTCAGTCCCCATCTGCTGATGCAAACCCTGCTTCTGATGGCTGGTCACCCCCAGTACTGGCACGGATAATGAAATATGGGCATGTAGCTCTACTCTGTCTTGGGTAATCTTAAGCCTGGGGACCTACAGCCAGACTTCCCTGGTTTAGGCTGGCGGGGGGTGTATGTGTGTCCTCCCCACATCTTTCAGAGCTCTTTTCTTTTGATACAATTCCCATCCATTTTTTTTCCCCTGCGAGCACTGCCCTCCCCCCTTCAGTTCTTGCTTTATGCCAGCTCCTCCTTACAATCATGATGAAGTTCCTTGCAGTTCAACACAAGAAAGGAATTAGGGTGGTTGGGTCCAAAAGTAATCTAGAGCAAGGAGAAAAAGCCAAATGCGGGTGCATTTTATTTAAGATCAAAAGCACAATGGTGTGAGATTGTATTATGCTCTCC
Organism: Eurystomus gularis; assembly: GCA_013400335.1. NCBI lineage: Eukaryota > Metazoa > Chordata > Aves > Coraciiformes > Coraciidae > Eurystomus > Eurystomus gularis. Next base: position 1,515 of record VZZY01009368.1, read on the forward strand.
ACAGGAGCTGTATTTTTCTACTTCTACAATAGGATTAAGGTGTTCAGTGGAAAAGAGAATCACAAAAAAAAAATTTTTAAAAGCCCCATTGGTCTGGTACTGGCTGCATTTGAGTTCCTCTTAAGTAATGAGGACATTTCATCCCTCAAGGACTCTATCACCCTATTTCCAGACACTTTGAAAAACAATAATTGTCAATGGCAATAGTAATTTAATTTTTACTATTTATTGCTGAGGAATCATTTGGCGCTTTTTTTTTTGTTTAAAGGAAGGATGTTACCATTTCTGCATTGACTCATTTCAAAATTTTCAGTCAACCAAATGCTTTTTAGTAGAACCTAAAGACATCTCCTTATTTAGCTCTGCATAGTTGAGAGCACAGGATGTTGAATGTTAGTACACACGGGCTGGACACAGCTGGGAGCACAGCTTCAAGCCACTTTTCCACCCTGAATAACTAAAGAAAGCACAAAAGCAAGTTTTCAGCGCAACTTACCCAATGAAAGGTAGGCTACTGTGCAAAAATTGCGACCTATTTTAAATCTGAAATTTGCTAAAAATCTCTGGCGAACTTTCAGTTTCCCAACACCAGGGAAGCATGGCTTGAGCCTCGTTCTGTTCTAGGGTTCATGGAAGGCACCTGTGTTTAAATGAAAGGTATCCCCCGATTTTTACAGCGAGCAGTGTGCACCTAGAAATCAATCGGTGCATATTTAGTGAAGGTGGTTTACACACGGGTCCGCTTTCATTAAATTGCCCCCACTCCTGTACCTGTGAGTTCAACAATGACCTTTTTAGGCATGACTCCGTAAGGAAAAAAACATATGGGTAGATCTCTGCTTGCGCAGAGCTGATGTGTCTTCAGTTCTCCCTGACTTCATCCCTTCCCTACCACTCTTTGCAAGCTACTGTGTGTGCCTTCTTGCCTCATCCTCTCCGAAAATTCAGAGAGCTCCAGTTTTCTACCACACTGAACCTTGGCACGCTCATTTTCACAAGAGCTGGTGTAAAATGTTGCCTTTCTCATATGGAAATGGTTTATTACTACCTTTCAGAAGTAAAAATGACAGCATTGAAGAACAAAGCCCGAGTCGTATAAAACAACATTATCTTTGTGTCAAAGTAATCCAATTATTGAAGTACTGTGGTAACCTTAAAGCCATATCAAAATGAAGAAACCACTCAGGAACCTACGAACGTCTGTTTTCATATCAGAGTGCATCAGCACAAGAACACCCTTACGTGGTCCTAATCAGTCAAAGTATCACTCTCATCTATTACGTTCAGCATGGCTTATCTGCTTCTCCATAATAAAATCAGGGTGATAGTTGCGCTGATTTCTGTTAGCAGGAAAAGCCTCTGTTACTTAAATTGAACCAATCTGCTTCTATGCAGGTCCTGTCTCCTTTTCCCCAGAGGCAATGTAGAATCCCAGCTATGATATTTCAAAAAGACATCCAAATATGTTCCTAGGGAACATAAAACATGCTGCTGTTGTGTCCCTGAATAGGGCCCTCTATCCAACTCAAACTGAACGATAAAGTCATGTTTTCAGCAGAGTAGCTGATGGTCTTAAATGCAGTTTGGATCCCACATTTCAGTCCTATTAACTAAATAAGGAATATACTTATTTTTAGTAGAAGGTGGATACAAAATCTGAAAGAAACAGGAAATGTTGATTAAGTGTTGATTAGGTGTTCTGTAATTTAAACTATTGCAGGCATACAGAACGATGGAAAGGAAGCCAGCTGAAAAAGCTAAAGATACTTGCTTTTAGTTGTCCATGCTGAGCAAAAATTAAATATTACAAGAACCTGTAAACAGCTTTCAGTTTCAATAATAGATTAAAGGCCGAGGCAACACTCATCTATCATGCTACCATTAGTAACTCTAAGATTTCAATGAGATTACTCACATATATAAAAATAAGCATTCATCTATCAGGACACACAGATGAATAAAGACAGTCACAAGGATGGATTTAAGAAGCAGGCTGGAACTTCATTAACACAATATTTTCACATGTCAAGCAGTTAAGTGGGCCCAGTGCAGAGATTACAAAGCTACAATTTAGGGCAGATCCTCCCTAATCTCTCTCTTGCAATGAGCTCACGTCTAAAGCCTACCCCTCCACACTTCCCCAGGAAAAAGAAGGAGGGCCTAAACCCCACAACACTTCATTTAGGTTTGCTTCTTTCCTAGGCACAAATTCAATTGCAAAGTTCCAGATTTCTTATTAATTTCAGCCTTAGTCCACACTGAACATTATCTAAAGTTTTCCGTAAATTCCAACAGATTAATAAATACATATATTCTCATATATTCCATTTCAAAATTCTACTTGTGACTCCATGGTGCTACAAAGGCCATGAAAACATTTTATGCCTCCCCTAACTGTACCCTAATACAAGAATATACCTTTCTTGATACCAGACTACCTGGTCAAGTGACAGCATCCCAACACCATAGTTTATATGCCATGACACAGAAGAAGAGGATTAATATAGCCTAAGGCAGAGAGACAACCTAAACCCTAGCTTTACTTATGTGCCTACCAAAAGGCAGAGACTCAGTCAAGGATCGCAGCTGGCGGTCTCATGCATATATTCTGGCTGTCCCCTTTCTTGCTTGGCTGTTTACCCCTCCACCAGGTTAATTAATAGTGTTTTCCACGAAGCCTCCACTGGAGGTGGAGGAAGCACTTGCAGATGAGAAACCATGTGGTGATGCTTACTTACGTATGGAGACCACTAGGAATATGTCTTGCATGGCTCAGTGGGGGTTGCTTAGGACTAATTAGTCAGGGCAGGCCATTAGGACAGTGCAAGTGTGGTACTTCCAGACCCCCAAGTAATCCAGAGATGTCAGCACGGTGCAGCATTGTGCACAGTGTGCGCATTACATCCAACCAAGGACTGCAACATAAAGTTTTCAAAGTGATTTGGAGTTTTGGGTGTTCCATGAGTTGAAGAAATTGTGACACCAAAAGAGTTTTCCAAAAGCAGGTGTCTCTCGTTTTTTAAATCTAGACCCATTTTCTAAAACTGGTCATCGCCTGAAAAAGGGATGTAATCAAAATCATCTGTGACTTCTGAAAATAGAGGCCGGTTCCTGTGAGTAGGTTTTAGCAGGACTGAGCACTTAGTGTCTTATCAGTAGCACAGGAACGGGGATTTGTATATACTGTTTTAGTAAGATTAGTATCTCTACAGTGCTCCTTAAATGAAAACAAAAGAAAAAAGCGCTGTAAAAGGACAGAAAAAATGACTCAATTTCCTGTCATTGCCAAAAGCCTCTAATTTTGAATACAATCAACCTTTGTTCCACAAGATAGAGGTTTTTTTATATATATTAAAGTGCAGTAATCGATATTAAATCTGAAAAAAAAATGGTGTGACCCCCTTTAAAATTTAGCACAGTTGCTGTAGGTTTATCGTGCAGTCTGTAAGCAGCAAATACTCTCCAGAGAAGCAAACAAACATAACAAAACCAAATAAAAATTAAGAAATGGCCAAACGCCCAGCCAAAGAGACTTTTCATTGCAAGAAAGTTTCTTCTGTTAATTTGTGATCTTTGGAAAATCATAGAGCCTGTACAGTTTTTTGCTACAACATTTTTCATGTAAAGCTGTTTTCTTGCACTGCCATCTTTTGTGGAGTAACACAGCTCCTAATCTCACTAAATTACTATCATAAAAGCAAAGAGCAGAGGAGGTTGCAATGCAATGAGATGTCGTTTGTATTTGTTACAGGGCAATCATTGATTTAAAATTGGCATTGGAACTCCTTTTTTGAAATGATTGCTAGGTTAGGGAAACGCTTTAAACCAAGAAGCAACACCTGAATTTCTGAAGAAAGGCTCAGGTTTAGCACTTTCCTAGTCTGTGTTTTGAGTGTTAGACCTGCACATTTTCACATGGACGCACATTCTGTTGTTCTGCAAGCATCCTGTGGTAATGCTCACAAGATCACTGTCTACAAAGATCATGTATCTTTATATTTCATGTTTAAAGAAAACAAAGAGTCTTACGATGCCATACAAATAAAATTCTCTTAGGAACTTAAAGCATGTTTCACCTCATACACCTGCTCATGTGGTTACAGGTGTGCAGTGAAGGATAAGCAGTGCAAAATATTTTCTATTCTGCTTTTACAGTGTGTAGGCATTCAAGCTGTTCACTACAAATGACTGCACAAGGTGAGAGGCACTGGAGAATCAGGGCCCAAAGATTTTCTATACTGGATCAGATCACTGGTGCATTAAGTGTGTCACCTCACAGCTGGATGCTCCGAAATGAACCTAGCTGTCTGTGTAGTACTGTGGGCACTACTCTGGCAGTCAGGTTGCATGCAGGAGAAGAGACTGGATTTTGTCTTTTATTTTCTTAGTGCATCTAGTCAGAACTGTCCTCATTTGTGATCAAATTGTTCAGACTTCCTTCACAGTTAAACAAGAGTATCTGACTCCTGTAGTGAAAGAGGATGTAAGACATGGCATTAGAAATTATAAATAATAGCATGAGGGGGAAAAAAATAAATAACAACAAATCCAAACACATTACTTTCTTACTATTTTCATATACTTCTGTGGTACAAGAAAATATTCCATAATATAAGAAACACATAATAAGTATGCCATAATTTACATCATGGCATTTTACACTGCAGAGCTATTTTGTGGAACTTTACAGCTTTATATAATGATCCATTGAAGTCAGAAATGTAACTTAATATTACATAAACAATAATTATATACAATACACAAATATCATCTAGCTATAGGAAGTGCCAGGTATCAGCAACATAAAATAGCAAAAATATATAAACACAAAAAGATACATCTTTCAGAGGTTTCATATGCTGAACTTCAGTGAGGATCAGGTCACATCTCAACAAGTCAAAGGCACAGATATTCCTAAAACATTTCAACACGCTGATTTCAGCATCCAAAACATCCAAAGCCCTCTCTCTGCAGAAAAGCAAAACTTCCAGTGCACGTGTTAAATACATCGATCCTAATTGTCACAGAACTGATGCAACTATTCAAAAGCAATTACATACCTGCTGTCTGACTGAAAGTCAGTGGCACTTACATGTGTCCCTAAATAGCTTCTTCAGAGCTCAGTTTCAGCCACCAGAAAAAAGCCACAAAGAAAATGTGTGTGCATATGGACAGAAAAAGCCTCTTACGCTACTGGTTTGTATACTATTTTTTAAAAGACTTTCATTTCAATGATATTTTTAAACATATGCCATATGACTGGTGATCCGGCTTTCCCAGTTCACATTGCAGCACATAAAAGTTTTCAAGGAGAACATGTGTCCCACCATCTATTCACTCTTAGTCATTCTGACACATAAGACTGAATTGCAGATCTTTTGCCAAAAAATCAAGGTCATTCAGGAAAGTCTTTTTTTAATCTTTTTTTTTGATTCCCACAGAACTACTTTCCTCCAGACAAAATGAAGTAACGAGGTGAGTAAACCAGTGATCTATTTCTGAAAACGTTTATGTGAAGAACTGTTACTGATAAACTTAAAAATTCACTAGTAAAAGAGAGAGCTTTTGGTTTGGATTGGTTTAAATGGGCTTATTTTCTCTTCTGACCAGGTAATTGAAACAACCAATTGTGTGTGATCTTCTGCTGTAGGTGAAGAGCCCAGGGCCTGCAGTATGACTGAGCATGGGTCTGTCCTAGCATTTGCTGGAATAAAGAGTGAGCTTCTGGGCAGTGCTCTGGGGCAGGGAAACCTGAGGTTTAGCCACCAGCTGGCACCAATTTCAGGGCCCTGTGCAGAAGGGTCAACGGAGAAAAGAAGGCCAGAAGAAAAGATGGTGGGCTGTAAGGATGAAATCAAGACAGAAACAAAAAGTCAAGTGGCACTCTGGAAACTGAAGAAATGGATGTATTAGACATATCAAAAAAGCCTTGCACAGAACTCTTGTCAAACCAATTAGGGGGCACTGAATTAATCAGGGGGGTTTTGTTTATTTGTTTTGGCTTGGTTTTCTTTTAGAAAAAATATTATAAGTGACTTCAAAACAAACTGAAAAGTTTGGAAAAAACAGAAGGTCTCTAGTATGGACTTCTGTTCAGAAAAAATCTAGAATAAAATTCTGTTGTATTCATCCTCCAAGCCAGAAGCAGGGCTGGTATTTGTAAACCCAGAGCGGGGATTAGAAGCCAGGCTTGCAGACAAAGAGCAAATCCAAGAGTTCACAGCAAGGACTCTTCAACTATAATATTCCTGAAGTCCTTCTCACCCAAACACCAGCTATTTGTATCTGGAACATTCTTTTATCTTTCTTAGATTCATACTGATACTTTAATAATATAAGGCCTTCATGCAGCTGATTAATTAAATCTCATTTTTGGGTAAGGAGGTTTTCAAAGAAAAAAGTGACTGTGAGGTAACCTGTAGCTGTGAGGAAGCAGAGACTTTGTGAGAGGGGTAGAGGGGCCAACAACAGGCATGGGACAAGTGGAAGAGGCACCAAGGAAGAGTCACAGGAGCCCCAAACAACATCAGTCAGGAAATGGCAAGCTTTCGCACTGGTTATGGTAGTTAGGCAGCTCCTGGCCTTTTGGGGCTTTGAAAGGCTCACCACTTGCAGGATAATTAAATAATTAGTACTTGGTTAATTGCAGATAACAATGTTTACTCAGGAACCAGTTAGCATGTCCTGAAGCACTCCAGAGCTGGAAAAGGTATCTTTTCCTATTTCAGCTTCTTTTGTTCAATCTATTTACTTGCTGAATAGTTGGAACTGCATTGAAAACTAGTCACCATCCCACTCTGATGTTACCTTCCTCTACAACCTGTTTACCCTCCTCTCTCACTGTTTTCTTAAAAAGCAGCTTACTGATAAGTGGCAGGATTACCATTTCTGTGGTGACACAGCTCATCAGAGAAGAATGCACATAGATGAATGTTATTTTTGTAGCAAAAGGAATGACTTTTATTGGACAGATTTATTCCACAGAGGTAGTAAGTGTGATCCTGCTTGTTACTGTAATTTACAATCTCGCATCTTCACCCCTCTTGGCATAATCAATTCCCTGATGATCAGTGCTCAGCTGGTGCTTGCGTATGTATGTGTGCGTGTGTATCAGGCAACAAGTGTGCAATAGAGAGCTCAAGTTCACCCTATTTCATGAAGCATGTGAGCATCCTATGACTGAAAGTATGCTCCCTTGCATAATCCTGAGATTAGCAAACTTCTAGTAAAGGATGTCAGACAGAAATAGGAGAAGAAAAAAATAATGCTTAAGGTAAGCACAGAGGAAAACCCAGCATAGGAAAGTAACCAACAGGATTCATGCCCAGCTCCAGCTGCATCTCTGCGTGACCTGGAGTGAGGCATGTCAGCTGCTCTGGCTTCAAAATCCCTTCTCTGAAAAACGAGAACAGAAGTAGGTGAAGCTATTTTAAAGATCCTTGGCTGGTTAGAAGACGTGTTGTACGGGTGCCAATTGATTATAACCATCTTCTGACAGATACGGGAGGGAAGGATAGCAGATCAAAAAATATGCTCCTCTCAAACTGTAGCATTCATGAAAAATGTCACTGGCTGAAAGTGATTATCATCTTGGCAGCTGTGTTTGATGGGATCAGGCAAAACAGCTAAAAGGTGATAACTGGGCCTTCCTCAGGTATACTGCTAGCCAGAGGTATTTTTAGTCCTAAAAGGGGAGGACTTTTCCAGAGATGCTCCTGTAGGAAGGTGCTGTAGGCATTTTTAAAAGCTGCATTTCCACAGCTAGTGTTGGGGCTACCTGGCAGGGTGACAGCTGGAGATTCCGTGCTCTTCTGTGTCCAATAACTCATACCACATGCTTTGTGCAACTGAGAGGCTTCTAGAGAGAATGGACAGTGTCTTCTACTGACACAGTACATAGATCAGTTGTACCCACTATAAACTGAGACTTTCCTCCTCCCCAGACCTGTTGCTCTGGCACACCCTGCTCGGCCTACCCCCAGTAGCTTGAGAAGTGATGGCTGGCTGGTGTCTGTGAGCAGCTGGGTACCTGCCTGGAGCTCGCTGCTGCCACACAAGCTCAGTGTACCACCATCCCCCCACCACCGCCCCCCTGCATACCTGGCAACAGACCAAAAAACCATTCTAGTCTTTGGCAAAGATTTTTTTTTTCCCCATGATGTTTTGAATCCTTTCTTCAAGCCTTTGTTAGTTGCGCTTGGAAGAACTCCAGGCAGCTCGGAAGACAAAACAATGTAATACTTAAAAAACTTCAAAAACACTGTTTGTTTGTATGTCAGTAAGGGTTCACACATGTACTCCATGAAGGTACGAGGCCATTTCTTTCAAGGCAATATCACTTCCCTTCCATGTCTACCTTGCTTCTTTGCAACAAGGTGTAACAGAGATCATCTGCTGAGGTGATGTAAAGCCCAGTGTCCCTGAATTCATTATTAGTATTAGTTAAGCAAGGAACAGAGTCAAAAAGCCAAGAAAGAACTTTGCATATATGAATACTGGAGGCTCCCATCCATTTTTGTATGTGGATAAAGACAGTGTGTGTTTACAGACAAAAGTAAGGAAACCTACAAGGTTCTTTAAACCTTGTTTTCAATACATATAATTCTGGTTTCTTTTCAAGCTGAAGTGTTTATGATTTGAAATCCACATTATCACAACTGTCTGGGTCCCAGTGAACTTCCTGAAGCAAGTTACTCCTTGCAGAAGTAAATTACTCTGTATCATTTTCTTAAAAGATTATTAAAAGACTTTCTCATAGAATTCAGGTTGCCAGTTTGAACTGGGTGGCAAATAAGAGGTGGCAAAGTAATTAGCACCTCAGAAATATAACAGATCAAAAGTTAATATTTCTGTCTCATATTGAACCCACTCAAACACAATGGATCTGTAAATTCAGCTCAGACTCAGAAGTTGTTGGGGCTGAATTCTGCTGGAAAGAAATTATGACCAGAGAAGACAGAAGAAGTATTGCAGTGAAAAATAAAACACAATACAGAACAGAAATATGAGACAAAGAAAAATCTAAAAGATTATATGGAAACTAATCAGAGATAGAAAACTTGAAAAAAACCAGCCCAAACCTCAAGCCAACATGTTACAGGAGCCCAGGCTGATCAAAGTCTCATTTCTATATGTCGCATAAGCTTTAGTTTTCCTAGAAAACAAGCTACTACAAATTAATCATTGTATAAAGGAGAGGCTTTACGTTACCTAGGAACAAGTCACAAGCCATGTGAATTACTTTCACCCACTAAGTAATCCACAAAGGATCTGATTCTGCAAAATAGTTATATGGGTAGTATTACTGCTACACAAAGTGCCAAAGATATGGTGGGAAAACATATGTATGAAGATCACCCCACCCAGGCACAAGTAGAAGACGTGGGAGGTGGAAAAAGCAAGGCTGAGAGCAGTCCACACCAGCAGCCTTAAAACTCAAAGCCACAAGGGTTCACATATCTGCTGATGAAGATTAGAGTGTCCATATCCTCAGAATTCAGTAAATAAGTGGAAATATTTAAAATACAAAAGAAAGAAAAGTTTGTATAGCAATTTTCCCTCTCTCTCTGTACTAGTTTCCCTGTCAGTATAACTCTGCCAGCTTTAATGCCCATTATTTCTAATTTGCCATACAAGAGGAAAGGCAATCAGGAAAGTTCATGTGCTCACATACGCTTATACACATGCGTGTATCGATATATCATACATAATTTCTCAAAGTAAATATGTAGTGATTAATTTAATATAAGAAATAATTGCAAACAGCATACTGGGTCATGGGTGACAAATCCAATCATTTACAGAGAGTAATATATGCAGAAATAAACAAGATATAGCTTATAACCAATGTGTGGGAAGTTAGCTATGATTCAGGCAAGCGTTTGGATTTCTTGTTTGTGGACAGAAGGTTGCAAATTTAAGCACTTAACAGACACCTCTCTAATTTCCTGGTAATTAATGATTTTTGTAATGGTTATTAAGACCTCAAGTCCTAGTGCTGTCAGCTCATTATTGTATTTATGAGTTAACTGTATCTGTTAAAAATATAGGTGGACGAGAGGCATCTCCATCTTATCTTGGGCTGCTGAAGAGCTCTGAACTAGAACATGTAACCCCCTCTAGTGGAAAAAGTGAAAAGTGGCAAAGTGGCTCTAAAGAATTGCTCACGGTAAGACACGGGCATCCCCATCACCTCTGTGATTGACAACTGCGAATTTCCGTGGTCATGCATCCCTTCGAATGCCCTGTGCTCGAAAAGGTGCAGCGCCACCGATATTTCACTGCAGGATGCAGGGAAGTGCTTGTAATAGAACAGAGTGAAATGAAGGAAATAAGGTTTGGGCCAAGCATCCTGTTCCACTCCAATGAGAACACAATTAAACTGAGCCACCCTAAGAAGTTTCCTTTTAATAAACAGCCACTTCAATTACAAAGTCCTTTAGAACGTGGATGGTGAAACAATGCCATTAACAGAGAAAAAGAAGAAAAAAGAAAAGACAACAGGTACAAACTTAGTCTATTTCTTATGACACATGTTTTAATGGGATGAATTCCCATTCCAGGGAAGGGGCCTACTTAGTTATTTGAATGGTCTCATTTTCCTCCACAAATGGGAATGAACTGAAACATGTTATTGTTGCAGAGTGCTGCGGTTGCATGGTGTGAACACAGAACTATGAGCCTCACAGTCCAGAGCTAGCCAAGACTTCTGTCCTTACACAAGCCATTGGCTTTCTCCCGTCTCAGTTTCCTCATCTTCAAACTAGTGAAAATACTTACACTCAGAGTTCCTCAGAGGTGAAGTGTATACTCAGCAGCAAAGGAAAACTATTGAGTAGATACACACAGCCTGAGTGTGCAAGCACACAGCACTGGCCGCCTGGCTTCCCAGAGTCCCCACCTCTGCATGCTGATGAAAACAGGGCACACTAAGCAACGACACCTTAGTTGTGTGCTCCTTGTCCTGGTCAGGAATTCTTGTATGGCAAAGACAGACACTCTTTCAACACTATGTCACCTCCATATCTAAATGAAAACAGGCAATAACTTTTTAGACACACTGCAAAAAGATCTCTGAACCTCCAAAAGAGTGAGAGCACGATTTATTTTTTTTTCATTAGGCAAAATGATAATTGTGAAAGAAAAGCTTTAATAAACCACTCTGTGCCAAGTCAGGTTAATTGTGCTGTGCCTATGCACAACTCGAAGTTAGATGGTGGACAGAGAATGCCACAAGTTGTCACAGCTGGTTTCTTTCAGGAGAAAACTGAAGCCCCCTCACAGCAAAGCTCAAGTCTCTGGGAAGTTTCTGAACCTCCTCCTATTCCCACTGCACAGAAGTGTGGTCTTGCTGAAATTTAGGGTGGGATGATGGCTCTATACTGCAAATGTAAATGGCAATATGCTATGTTGCCCTGGAGCTGGACAACTGGTAGACAGGTGGAGAAGAGAGACCTCTCCTTGTCCATTTTTGGAAAGCTGAGGAGAAGCAGAAAACAGTTCCCCTCTTTCTGTGAATCTATCTTGCTTTTTCTATGTTTTTTTTTCTTCTCATAGAAATGGAGGATTACATTTTCCTTTACATATTTAAAAATTGTTTTCTCCTCCTAGAAGATTAGTATCAACCATCAAGATGGTGGTTGTATGTATATAATTCCATATTCATCACTCAGTGTAGAACCTCAAAATTCTATTGATTTAAAGACTTTTCAAGAGCTGTTTGCACCATCCTGTGATACATGAGTATGTACTACACACATTTTTTTCATATAAATGTTCATGTTTACAGGTAATTTTCCAGTATTCAGAAAATGTGGTAAAAGTAGAAGTGTGAAACAGTTGTAAGATGCTAGAAAGTGTCATGCCAGATTCTAGAAAAGCTTCTCGGAATCAACACAGCTGGCCAGGAACTACCCCTGCCTGCAACCCGCGTTTGGTTAGATTTTCAAAAAGGGGGTTTTTAAGAGGTTTCATTTAAATGTTTTAGTGTCACAGCAGATTGTGGTGCCTTACAGAAATCAATCCTTAAAACTGATTAATTCTGAGGATGCGCTAAAGGGTGTGATGTTTTATAAAAAGAAGAGAAAGGGGGATTACACCCATTTATTATTTGCATAATGATTGAGGACTCCCCTCAGCTGAGTGCTTGCTGATTTGCAAGACAAAAAAATGAATGCTTACTTTCAACATGCACCTAGTTAAGTCCTAGTGGAAACCCGTGGCCAAGGCTTTGCTTTGCGTGTTTGCATACAGCTGAACCTGTACCTTCAGAGCATTAAAGTGCTACTACCGAGATTTTCAGAGCAGCCTGTGAAATTTAGCGGGTTCTTCACATGCAAGGCTCAGCTCTATTTTGAGAAATAGAGAGTAAGTGCAGGTGCAAACAAGGATACTAATATAAATTCGAACTCGAAGTTAAAGAACCAATATAAAATAATTAATTAGAAGTCATAAATCAAATGCTTGTTATCTTATGTTTATGTGTTAGCAAAAAGAACTGTGTGACTTCCTACACTTAAACAGCACACACGAGAACTCGCACTGTGCTAGTGTCATTCATTGTCTACATTAGAAGAAAACTAATCATGTAGGAAATGACCACTTGATTCTAATAGCAGCTCCCTGCTCAGTACTCTGTGAAAGATCAAAACAGCAAGGCAGTGCTTACTCCCCTCTCAAGAAATTCCTTCTGGGACTCAAAGCTGGCACCCGACTGCAGAAAATCACTGAGGTTAAATACTCAGTCCCTGCACATATCAGGCACTATTCTGCTTATTCACAGGACAAGCTGGTTTTGTATCCAGATACATTTTTAGCATGATCAAACTTCCTATGTTTCCCACCACTGTTACTTTAAATAGATTTTTCTGTGCTTGGAAGCTTGAATGTTTTGGCAGGCTTTACAAATAGAAGTGCAGCTTTTGACCTCCAGCCATTATCCAAGTCCACACCACACATTTATCAGCCTGAATAGTAGTGTTAGCTTTTTGGACGTTTCCGCTGTGGGTTCATGACAGTTTCTGGTCTGCCCAGTTCTCCTTTCTGATCAGATGAGCACCTGTTAGTCTCAGGACTGGGCAGCCCACATTAACCGTTCAGACACCAGTGCAGCCGCTGAGATCGCCACCAACAGCACAGCGCACCTTAGCACTCACACATTCTGGTTACACATCCTAGTCACACAACGCTTGTATCAGTGCTGAAAAGCTGAAAAAGCAGCTCTACAAATGCAAAAGGCACAGTGCTTGGCCAGCCACCCACCACCCCTCTTAGATCTGAAAGTGGGCAGCTCACTTCTGTAAAGAGGCACTTCAGAGCAAACTGGGATTATAACATATCTGGTCAAGACAAGGCTGGCATTATTTATTTTCAGCAAACACCATAGAGGACCTCTGGTGCTGAAGGTTCTGCAACTATGTGTACAAAATAATATAGGTTTGTGCAGCTCATTTTCTAAGATCAGGCTCTTGGTCTGTCTGTAAAATCTGAGAAACCTATGTGTGCTCAAGTGTCACGCTGCAAGAAGCGAGCTGCACGGGCTTGATTAGCATCTGCCCTGCTCCATCAAAGAAAAACAGTTAACTTGCTTCTTCCCTTGTCTAACCACAGACGCACTGATTTGACTGAAAAGATATAAATGTAAATGTAACATCTTCTCCATGTCGTCATTACAGTGTTTTGGAATGGCCTCCTTGTACAGGCAGCATGTGACATCCTTATGACCACAGCTCTGCAAGGTTTAGTTGGTGAGTTGATTCTGTCATCTGCTCTAGATGAACAGGATACTTCGCTCTGAGGAGAGGTCCCTGGACATTTGCACGTGAAACATTTCAGTTTACTACATGGGATAATGTCTCTCTCTAGTGGCTAGGTACAGTCAGTATAGCAGCCTGCTTTACTTGCAGGTTTGATGGCATTTTCTAGTTAAACAACCACTGCCTAAGACAAATTCTGTGCTGAAAGTCCCAGGTTAAAGCACTTTATTGAGCACAACATCAACATGCAGTCCTGACTTCACTAAATCCAATTAGCAAATGTTCATTTTTGCAGAGATTGTTAGCTATTTAATTTTACAGAAAGAATATTGCTTAGAAAGAAGTGAAAGTTGGTGAAAATACCTAAGGTTTGGGAGTTTTTGGCTAAGTATATCTCGACCAAACTCAAGCTTTTGGCACTAGGAGTCTCAGGACACTTCTGAAACCCAAAGGATATATGATGGTAGTACAGAGGGTGAGAATAAACTTTTCTCTCAGCTCCTAACATATTTCAACTTCTTGTTCTCCTAAAAGCCAACAGAATGCTCCATTGGGGGAAATTATAATAAAAAGGGGTGATATTTGAGTGTTAAGAGGCTGCTAACTTGATATAGGTTCTCTCTTCCTCTCCACTTGCTCCCAACAACAGTTTAGTTCAAGTGGTGAGTGACTAAAGGCCAGATTTTTAAAGGTAACTAGATGCAAAGAAGATAACAGCTACACACCTAGAAAGGGCTTCTAAAATTCTCTGTTGTGCATATAGAGAAAATCCCATTGAATGCCTGCCCTTTAGAAAACGCTGTTATGCATCCAGTTTTCTCAAAACAGTAACTGACCTTCACCATTACTGATATGCAGTGGTTGGTTGGTAAAAATAAAGCAGGGATTTCAATCCAGCCTTTGGTGTCCAACCACTACCAGGGTCATTGATGTTGCCTGGGGTAGGACCTTGTTACAGCATGACACAAAGGAGGAGGCCCATACTGCCACTGTCAAGGTTACATGAGTAATTAAGAGATTTCCATCTCCATCGCTACCCGTCTTGCAATAGGAGTCAGTAAAGCCTCAAGACTGAAAAACTCATGATGGTGCTTTTAAGCACGCCTGTCCGGTTACACCAGCACCGAGTGTAACTAACTGAAATGTAATCCCTTTGCAGATGTCTTACCAGAGTATCATTCCCTAAACAGCAGGGTAGCTATGTTGAGTGGTGGAGCACCCAGACTTTTGGACACATTGAGGACTCTCTGTCATGACGGATGTTCCTCACAGCACTCAGGTGGGGAGGGCAGCAAGGTGGCAACTGGGAACAAGCCTGTATTCTACCCTTGCTCTTCCCAGTGCAGTGCAACTTTGCCGCAGTGAAAGGGAGAGACAGGAACTTCGGAAGAGAAAGAAACGCTGGCTGAGAGAGGGGAAACATTCTAGTGCTAGGAAAAAACACTGCCTTTGTGTATGGCTAAGCCAAGAAGAAGGAAAACTTGGGGATGGGAAACAGCAGGGAAAGCTCTTCCACCAAATTATAAACAAGACAGTAAACTGGGACTGGAGAAATAATATCTTCATCTTCTCCCAAGGCTGCAAACAAATCAGCGGCAGAAAAATAAGATCTAAGACATCTTTCCAGTTATCCAGTCCCATTCCGCATTTTCTAGACTATGATAATTTTTATTTAAGGCAAAATAAACAACAACAAAAGAGATCCTAATCTGAGGTGAACTGCAGGCTTGATATTTGAAAATTATCACATAGCTTGCTATATCTTGTAGACTCTCACACTGCATTTATCTGGGAAAACAAAGGGTTTGCCTTGTTCTGAGACCAGTGAAACGGCAAAATTTGGACTTCTGCAACTGTCTGAAGCCTCCAGCTGATGCCGAAGCATTATCACATGCAGTGCAGTTTGCTTGTCCCCTTCTTACAAGCCCCAGGACCAGGTGATAAAGGCAGCCCTGACACTGGAGAAGAATCAGGCTGTCCTTTCCTGGAGGGGGACAGTAGATGCACCTAGAGGACAGCCAGGCATGCCTGACTGATGGTAACAGGGGTCCCTCCAGCTCTCTGTGGGTCGAACCCTGCTGAAGCTAATGGCACATTTCAGCAGGGAATAAGGCCTGCAAATTGCAGCTGTACATTAATATTGATAATATCTGCCAAACACTCTTCTTTCTATCTCTCCTCCCAGGAGAGGTGAAGTGCTTTCTCAGCAAGGGTGGGACAGTTCTTCCAGGAGGCAGGAAGGGGAAAATTGTCTCCTGTTTCTGCTGCCTTAGGGTTCACTATTGCTTACCCAAAGATTAGTGGTGAAGCTGCCATTTACTTTGTAGGAGGCAGGATCTGACCCTCATTTTCCTGCCAGACAACACACACTCATAATTATGTATTCATACCATATTTTGATAATGGTTCCTTACAGACTAATTAATATGAATGTTTAAGAAGTCTGGTTTTAATATGTTAGTACTGAAGGAGAGACTGCAGTCCTGTGGGACATTATACACATTTCCCACTGATGAGTACCTTAAATCTTAATGTGTATGGAGAGAGGGGAGCATATGAATCTAGAGAGCACGATATAGACACTTCTTTTGCGGGATAAATTTTATACAATTAAAAATCAGTTTTCCTGGGAGCAGCGGTGAAGAGTATTTTTAGTTTCCAATAGATGTGTCTCTGTTTGAGGTCTAATAACACAAAAACTCTGAAGCTTTTCCTGCCATCTAGAGATGTGGATTCTCTGGTGACTAATGGAGCATGTTGCCTTTGTGGCAACTGTCTCTCCACAGCACTAACAGAGGCTTTTTCTTCTATCCAGCCAGCTATTTTCATGAAGATTTCAGGAATTTAGCAACTTTGACATTACTATCTTTCTACTGATTCTTCTTGATGGGCATGAAAGCTCCTGAGCAAGGAAGGAAGGATGTGCAAACAGAGATCACCATTACATAAGACCTACACCCTTGGGAAAGTAGCTTAAAAAACAGTTGTAAAATGAAAATATCCCCCTTTCTTAAAAAAAAAATAAATAAAAAAACAAACAACCAGACAGCAACAAAACCACAAAAAAGCCTCAACAACAGCAAGAGCAATGGAAATGGAAATCAGTGCTAATGATCTGCCTCATAAGGGTCTCATTATTGACAGGAACTGACTCACTGCATTTGTTAGAAATTGCCATGACGCCATTTTATCTGCCCTTTGTGTCTTGGGAGCAGAGCTGAGAAGGCCAGAAGCAGCTTACCCCAAGCATAGACCATGGTGACAGGCCTGACTGGTCCCTTGTAACATGACGTGGTTCCAGTGAAGAAGCTGTATTTAGCTTTTTGTATACTTGATTTAAAATTGCCCCTGGTCTGAACACATACTACCATGGGAGCTAAGGCATATTGAAAGTCCTAGAGGTTACTACTAATACCTATAGCAGTTCACGGATAGTTGTGACCATCCAAGTGGCTTGGCTCAGAGCATTTGCACAACAGCAGTCTCCTCTGCTTCCTGCCACGGTGGAAACAAAAAGTTTATCTCAGGTTTTATTTTTTTTCACTGTATGACGCAGAGTCTACAATATACACCTGAGCTCTATGAGTATGACAGGCTATAGATACATGATATACGACAGTAGCACATGGTACCTGATAGGCTCTCACAGGACTCTGCAGTTAGGGAGTGTACCTTAGAGAAAGGCACCTCTGAGAGTGAGATGCCACCAGGTGACATGAAACCTGGTCATGATGCTCCACCACCTCTCTCCTTCCAGGACAGCCTCTCCCAGGAAGGCTGGTTAGTCAGCAACAGAACAAGAAACAGCCTCATCCGGTGCCAAGTATGCACACAACAAGGATACCAGTGCAAAAAGTTCAGAAAAAGATGGAGCCTGGAGGCAAGGACAGCATTAATTCTGATCCCCCTTACTCCTAGTGCAGAAGTAGAGCTCAACTCACAGTTAGTCATTTTTTCTAGTCCATTTTACCATCTGCTGTTCTGTCCTTTGCAACAGCTGACACAGTGCAAGGACATGAGAGCTTCCATGTAATGGTTGTTTGAAAACAAACACACACTGTACTCTGTTACCAAATATTTGTATTACTCAAGAAGTCAGGAGCCTTGGCTACAGCTGAGAACCCATTGTTTGAGATGCTACAAGAGCAGAACAAAAGGATGGTGTCTGATTAATAATAAAACAAAGAACCTAAATATAACTCTAAAGACAAAAGATAAGGGAATAGAAGAACCCAATAAGAAAACATATTTACATTTACAAGCATCGCAGAAGTCAGCTAAGCACAGTCAAGTCTTTTTATAGGCATCACCGCAAAGAATGGTTTTAATCTGGAGCTGGAGAAAGAGAAACAAATAATTGCAAGAATATTTAAAGGGTGTTCCCTGGGGAATGAGGCTCTGCAGGACCACAGGGGGAGAATGGGAAAAGACAAGGTAAAGACAGCGGCATCATGGGCTGACCAGAGTAGAAAGTCCACCTTGCTGGTTGTAGTTTGCTGGCAGCTACACTGAAAATCATCAGCCTCCCTTATCTGATAGCCTGTGAATTCAGTCAACGTCAAGAAAGTGCAAGTTCTGGTACTGCATTCAGCTCACCTACTAGGTAGTGGGCACTAACTCAGTAGCCCCTAGAGAAAGGCAAAGTGTCAAGTGAGAGTGGAAAACTAACTACTTTTCCCACCTCTTGAGGTAATCCTGGCAGATCAAAGCTGAAGCACAAGAGAAGGCAGCTTGAGGAAATTTAAACTCCTTTACTACTTATCCTTTACTTCTGCAGCTGAAATCTGGGCGGCTGGCAAAGAATTCCCCATGAACACCACTTCCCTTTGAAATGTGTGCCCCCAGTTAATCTGAGGGAGTCCAGATCTGCAGACATTCTTAAAAGGTCCATCTTTTGAAGGGATATCTTTAGAAGGGGAATGCTGCTGGAAAAAAATGAAAGTTAATATAGGAATAAACCTTCCTTCAGCTCTTTGCTGCAGTTACAGAAGAATGCCTAACACATGAGATATTGTATAATTTCTAGCTCTACCACCAATTTCCCACATGCTTTAGGCAAAGCACGATTTTTGTTCATATGTTCCATTATATATATATAATTATATAATCTATATGATATTATTTATATATTGCATTTGAGATACGCATTTTATTCGGTTCATGCATTTCATATTTATGTTCATATACATTCCTCTCACCCATTATCTTATCTATGTAGCCCATAATTTCATAAGGATGAAATTCAAAACGACGCCCTTACCATAAGGGTTTTTGAATTTAGTTTGCTCTGGAATTGCCGCTGAAAACAACAGCAGCTGCTCCTGGCTCCACGCTGTGACATGCCTCAAATACCACCCTATCTATAGCTATAATACACAGCACTTAATCTCTACGAACTATATGCTGAAGAAGATGTATCTGTGACTAATTCTACTTCTCCTTTTCCCCAAAACAGAGTCCACCTCCACAGAACTGACCTACTTACCCCTTAACCCATAGCTCTGCAGTCAGGACTGATTAGTGTATCTGTAAGGAGGTCCTAGCTGGCAAGCAGCAGAATTTGGAGCTGCTGCGCCTGCTGCATGACACAGTAGTATAACAGCCAGGTTATTCCTTTTATCTCATCCAAAAACCTGCCTGCTTTCAGACGGGTAACTGCAAATGAGCAAGTGCCAGACCCCAAGTCTGTGTACATAAAAATGGTAAGGATTCTGCCTCTTTCCATTTATTCTTGGAGATTCTATGCATGACTAGGAGCAATATACATGTGTGAGGTACCTATCTGGGGTTTGTAAGTTAAAGAAAATCAATCCTATAAAAAAAAAGCTAATTTTTTTTCAAAGGGTCTAGGATTTTCAGGTGTCTTTTAGCGGTGTAGCTAAAAGTTACAAGAACAAGTTTATTTTGAAAATTGTTGTGAGGCACTGAGAAGGGAGAAACTTCCCAAAGCCTACAAGTAGAGGATAGAGTTCACCCTAATACAGCACTCATTTCAGAGACCTTCAAAGGGTCAATTCAATAGGGAGTAATTTTGCCACAATATAGTAAGTAGCATGTAAATGGAAGTTTTTTCACTCTCCTCATTCTACTTCATTATAAAATAAAAGGGGCCAAGTAGAAGAAAATCACACCTTCAGGGAGAAGTTTTATTGCCTTAGGAAAAACAGAAAGGAGGTTGCTCAAGCCTTTGTTTTCCTGTCATTGACTTGTGCCAGAGTCTGGTGGCTTTTCTTTATGAAAGGGGTAGGGTGGTCATGCAGTAGGGCTCTGACCTAGTAACCGAAGCTAGTACACCTCATGCCTGCTTCTGTTTGGTGAAATCTGATCTAAAATGAATACAGCTTGATGTCCTGAAAGGGAGATGCTTCTAGCACAGGACTCCTAGAGATAAATAAAACAACCTTCAGCAGGTATCTACTACTATCTTCCTTTGTATTTTCTTGAAATTAAGACCCAGGCAGATAAGAATGACCTAATATATCAGAGACAAAAATACTTTGAAAAGATTTTTTGAATCCCAAAGTACTGATGGCACTGCATGTTTCAGCAGTTTAATAACTGAAAGAGACATCAGAAGATCCTACTGTGTGCCAGCACCTGTCTGACTCCAAGGTGACTCGTGGACATCACTTTTCCCAGTAAAATAGTCTAAATAAAATCACAGAATACCAGGTTGAAAGTGACCTCAAGGATTACCTGGGCCAACTTTTCTTGTCAAAAGCACGGGCTGGACAAGATGGCCCAGCATCCTGTTCAGCTGAATCTTAAAAGTGTCCAGTATTGGGGAAGAAATAGAACTTTTTCCGAGAGCAAGAGAGTTAAAGCAGTAGGAAGATATAGGGTTCCTTGCATTTAGGTTAGTCACCAAGACGAGGTAATAAAGCCTGGATCATCAAAACTGCTTAGGCATTAAGTTAGACCAATTTTAATGAAAAGTTAGTGGTGGGCCCCAGTGACCAAGTTGTACCTGTCCAATGGTTGTCTTCTGGGCAACATGAAGTAAAGGTAAGGATTTCATTCTGAATCTCAAGACATATCACAAATACAGCTACAAAGAAAAGAAATCCTAGGATTCAAAAAACCCTCTTTTTTGCATTTATAGACAGACACATACTTTGCTTCTAAGTATATGTGTACGCTTCATCTGCATTGCTTGAAATTTTTTTTTCTTTTTTTTTTGTGGTAAACCAACAAATATACTGTCATAGGTCATTGCATCTAAAAATGTCTTGAGGGCATTTTGGGGGTTTTTCTTTTGTTGTAGAATTGCTAATGTACCGAACTATAAGGAAAGGTAAGTGTGTTACTACACGCACAACCTCAGTCCTTTAAACCAAGAAATCACAGTTTATAGTAGTGTCCGTCCCCAAATAGAACTCTGCTCTCCTTGCTCCCATTGTATTCTACTGTTACGCATACCATGACCAGTATATAGGGGGTCATTAGGCTGGCACCTCACAAAAATTATAAACCACTAAAAGAAAAAAACCAAAAACCCCTAAACACTGTAACATTGAAAAGACTAAATTTCCTTTTAAGGAACAAGGGGGCATGAACCTGCTATTTGCTTTACATTCAGCTTGTACCTATTTTATATGACAAAGGATGTCTGTGTAAGAGTCAACTATTAACCATCATAGTTGTGTATCCACCTAACAACACCAAGAATTGAATCAAATAAGAACTCTGAATGACACCAAAGTGTCACATGAAATAATTCATTTTCATCTACAGATATGCTTAAGGCTGGGCTGCCTTTTAGTAAATGCTGAACTAAATACCTTAAAAGCCTGTAATCCCAAATTGTATAAATATTTTCCTTCTGATGTCCTTTTCTTCTATTGGTCAGTCTTATTTAAGTCACTCTTTTGTTTCAGAGCTTAAAATCAATCGATGATGATATGCAGATAAAATTCTAGGAGAGTGGATATATTACATCCCTGAAAAGGGGAGATTTTCATTTTAGCTGCCTTTGTACCATGTGTGCTGGCATTTTTACTATCTCTAAGTTCATCTTACTTGCTTAAACTTTTTCCTTGAGATCTCAAATAATAATATGACCTCACAGTCCCACAGAATTAATAAATACATCCTCCTGATGTCAAGGATGTGGGAAATGAGGCACGTAAAACTGAAGGCCTTTCCTTCTGAAAACACTTGCATGTAATGAATGTATAATACCTGTATGTATTAAAGTACTCTCACTGAAGTGAGTTGGGTCATCCAGAAAGCATGTGCTTAACAGCTTGCAAGATGAAACTTGTATGAGGACACAGAAAATTAGTGTCAGTATCAGGAATGGAATTCATTTTTTCCTCACTTTAATGTCATCCATGACATTTTCTGAAACACTCCTTTGTTCTGTACAATGTAAATAATGACACAGCTGTTTTTCAGATATGCTGTATAACATGCTCAAGTCCTTGAAATACTGGATATGGTGTCTTAGCATCCAACACCTCTCCTAGGATGGGGATTACTGATAAGTAGGTTCAAGAATAGATGTGCTACTCTGTTCATGTTTGCAGAATCTCTGTTTACCTCTGCATTTTTTTTCTCCCAAACCTCTTAAGTAGAATTAAATTGAAAAAAAAAAAAAAGTTAAATGTTTTACTGTTAATGAGCAATAACATTTTAAAGTACAAGTCTGAACTTGGAGAAAAATATATTAATAGAGAAGCAGATTTCAGATGTAAATGTCTGAAATAATGCATTACAGAAGATGAATGCAACTCTCTTTTTTTTTTTCTTTTACAGTCTGGGTCACCGTTCTGTTCTCAGCTGCAAAGACACTGTACTGTCACAAATACCTTCCCCTTGAGAGATATATGGCCAAATCTCTGGATACCCGAAGCAGTTTATTCTTTTTAATACTTCTAAAAGTGCTAAATCTTCAGGTTCAATGTAATTGTTATCTTTCAGATCATTCTTTTATGCTCTTGTCATGGATGGAATTGTTTGGAAAAAATGCAAACTGGTTCACTGGTTCAGGTAGAAGTAGGCTCCTGTGAGTACTCTGCCAGCTCTTTTTGCAAGCTCCAGTTTTGAGAGCTGTTGACAAATGCTGGGCAATATTCTGCCCTGCAACAGTCCCGTGAATTCCTGTTCTTCTGCTAAATGCACAGTGCTTTGGATAAAAGCAATTGCATCCTGGAGAACAGAACCACAGTTCTAGCATGCAACATTGACTTTCACATCATGTAGTACTTACTGCAGCGTTTGTATAGATCTTTTACATGTAGCGATGGAAAATTGTTGCCGATAGTGCATTTCATGTTATTTTTCCACTGATCATGCCTGCAGAGACTGAATGTCTTGCAACCTTTGTACCAAATCTCATGTATTTTAAAAAAGCATACCAGTAGTCCACAGACATGTAAGTGCAATTTCTTCATTCATTGTGTCTAAGCACAAGCCCCATCAAGCTCTGATAACAGGATAAAATTAAGCTGGCCATTATGCACCCTTTAAATCTTTGTCACTTGTGACTAACACATCCCTTGCAAACACGCTGGGGATCCCTACCTGGTGGAAACACTTACGTGGTACTTTCACACTATGTACCATAAAAAGGCCTTTCCCGTAACAGTCTCTTCAGAAATTATTTACCAGCCCTATCATGCTGCACACATACATTCATGCAAACACAGAAGTTTTACAAAGGTTTTGATCTTTGTAAAATACAACAGAATTCTCTTCTCATGGGGTTAAGGTCCCAGAGAAAAAGGCCTGGAGAGATATGCATGAATATACTGGAAGCAAAACCTACATCAGCAACTTATGAGAGAATCAACTATACCTAAAAGATGAATGAGCTTGATTTTTCTAATACCTTTACTGCTCAGAAAAGTTGTATCTCTTTGGCTGCTTTAATATGGGAGAAGGAACACATGCGTTGGCAGAAGCATATTTGTATGCTGCTAGTGTTGAGCTATAGAAAAGCTAGAGAGTGCAACAGCCACTTTTTCATTTTGAAAAAAAAAAACATTAGAAAGCAAATGAGACATGTATTGGAGTCACAGAAAGAATAGGGACCACTACCACCAGCAACTCCTGAGGCACACAGAAATGCAGGAACAGCAAGTGAACCATATGGCTTCAAGGGTTTCCCTGAGGAGTGATATAGCAAATGCTGGAACTGGGGCACTGACGGGTACCCCGAGGAGATAAAGAAAGCTAACGTTTTCCTCACGTAAATAGAAGTTGTGACACAACAGAAAGAACTATCCTTCTGTCTTTTCCTGTCTTCCCCTGCTAATTCAGGCTGTTAATCTGAGATGCAAACAGTGCGTTTCACATGCAATGATATTCCAGGTTTAAAAAGTTGCAAAATGGATGCACTCGTCATTTGAAACATGCTGGACGTATCCACAGGAGCCCAGCGACTGTGGTACACAGATCCCCAAGTAGGCATGCAGAGCCAGGGGGAGAGGCTGGTGTACCACCATGCTGCTGCTGCTGCACCAGGGCTCTGCATGGCACCAACTTCCCCTCACATGCATCACTGGGTGGTGTGGTCAAGCCCTAGCTCCCATTGCACACCAGTAGTATGTACAGCAGCCTCCACTGCTTCAGTGGACAAGCTTTCTTGTTTTATTCACTCAAAGACAGAGCTAGGATCACTCACTTTTTATTTTCTAGTGTCAGATCCTGCAGGTCCATCTGGGCACAACTGCTAATAAATTCAGATATGGTGTGCTGGGAAAGGTGCCATCTTCCGACTGCATTTGCATGGCATCTAGAGGCATAAGTCTATCCCTGGCAAAGGCTCCAAGCAGCATCACTGTACAAAGTAAGCTACTCAAGGAAGGCTGTCTTTAAAAATAAATACATTGTGACTGCAATGCACTTCCACTTTCAATTTTTAAAGATTAACAGGTGTGACTAAAGATTGCAAAATTTTCCCTTCTTCATTCCACTGAGAACTCTTCACGTTTAACTCAATGTTGCTATATATTCTCAACATATTTATTCCCCATGCCAGTACTTTCTTCCAAGGGACACAAAGCTAAAAATATGAACATTTTCCTAACAAGCCCTTCTGGTTTTTATACTCAAACTGAAGTATGTCTACTAATATCTTCCCTAATTATTTTACTTATGCCATTAATTCCATGACATAAATACTGCAAAACAGAGGAAGACATTGCTAAAGAGGAAAAAATAAAATAATACCATGATACTGAAGTTTTATAGTATGATGTCACTGTGAACAAGCTTGCCTTTTCTGTATAACCTTTCTACATTACTTATGGCATCTTCTTGGAAAAATGAAAACTTTTAAAAGGAGGTAAACACTAGCATCCAAAAACCACATTTTCATATATTTTGGAGTATTTTCTTAAGTGGAGGACTAGATTTAATCTGCCTTGCTAGTAAAAGCTGCAATTCCTGTTGTCCTGATTGATTTAAGGAAGAAACTACAGTTTTGAGCAGTGATGTTCCAGTTTTCTAGACATTGAGCTGCTGGGACTGCTGGGCAATTAGTTATTCTAGACAATTAATGTGCATGACCAGTGGCCAAAGCATGACTGGCCTACTGTACACTTGATGCACAGTTTGTGAAAATGAATTGTTTGTACTCACTGATTAGGAATATAAATCCATCTTTATGGACAAGTGATATGTGGGTTTGCAGCAGGAAATAAATTTTTTAAAAGTAATAGACCAAAACCAACCAGAATTCACAGGTATTTTTGCAGAGACATGAGACAGAGGTGCTCCAGCTCTCTGATCATCTAAGAAGATGATGAGGCTGGTTCAGCCTGGGGAAAAGATGGCATTGGGGTTCCTAATAGCAGCCTGCCTGTCCTACAGGGAGGTTACAAAGAAGACAGAACTGGACTTGTCCAAGAGATGCACAGAAAAGAACTAGAAGCAATGGATAACAAGCTGCAGCAAAGGAAACTCTGACTAGGTTAAGTGAAAAAGAAACGTCTCCCTTCTGAGGGTAGTGCAGAACTGGAAAAACTGCAGAGGAGCTGAAGAAGCTCCACCCTTGGAGATTTTCAAAGCTTAATTACAGCCCTGAAATCCTGATCAAGCTGTCCTTGCACTGAGCAGGAGGTTAGTCTAAGTAACCTCCAGAGGTCCCTGTGACCTGAATTATTCAGATTTTCTGACTATAATA
Organism: Eurystomus gularis; assembly: GCA_013400335.1. Classification (NCBI taxonomy): domain Eukaryota; kingdom Metazoa; phylum Chordata; class Aves; order Coraciiformes; family Coraciidae; genus Eurystomus; species Eurystomus gularis. The sequence goes on from VZZY01009368.1 coordinate 27,399, forward strand.
TACCCCAAGAAAATCTGTCCCAATTTCCACACCACCAGCATACAACAGTTGTTACCTCCTAGACACTCCTTTCTGTCTTACTAGTACATGGCTTATGAATGACATCAAATGAACTGTGACATTTCTAGAAATTACAAGGTACTTGTCACAGCATTATTAATGCTATTTCAGAGCCACTGAGTCTGCATGCATTGATACGTAACTCTAAGTTGATTTTAATCCTTGTTCAGAATGAAGTTACTGGGTAAGATGGAAGATAGGAATAGGAGAGGGGAGGTTCTCTTTCCAGGTGGTTGCAGATGAAGATGTCCCTGCTTTAAATAACTGTAGGATGGATAGTCAACATAAGCACAAGGGGCATTCAGAGGTAGATTCAGAGACCAGTTATTCTAACCATAATCAAAATAAAAGGGAACACAAACAGCCATTGGATTTCTGGAACTTGAGGAAATGTCTTTCATTTTCTCATGTAAGTTAAATTCCTTCATGCATAGAGGGGAAAAAGCCAGTCTTGATTGAGTCAAGTCAATTTTACTTTTACAAATACAAAGAGTCAACTGAAGAGACAGGGTGACCTTTGTTTGCTGAAAAAATCTTCAATATCTGTTATTCACTATCAGCAGGTGTCTTGATGCTAGCTTCTAAAACAGAAATCCTATTGTCATTTCCACTTGCTTTAATGATGACATTTTACTGCTAAGCTTCAGTGTTTAGTCCCAGGCAATGGAAGTTCACTACCTCCCCGGAATTTCATACTGTGTCTTTTCTTGTGGGCCCTAATGGTAAGAAGGCAATATTTTACTGCAAACCAAGGAAAAAGCCAGAGGCTTAGTTTGCTAAACGCACAAATTAGAACAAATAAAACATCCTTAAATGCAACAGCCTTGGTTTTGAGTTTGTGTATGGCTTTGATTCTGAGAGCCTGACTGACTATTAATTCCTTATCTAAATAAGGCCTTTTATTCTGCTGCAGCATGGGACATAGCACCATATTGAGCATAACAGACCTTTTCACTCAAGGAGGGCTATTTGTTTCTGGTTTTACAGTCTTATTTTACAGATCAGACCACAGCAGATGAAGTGCTTTTCTACCTCAACAGTTGCAGCACTTGTGCACCACACTATCAATGCATGGCATGGCACAGAATGATCCTGTAGGCTTGCTGATCACCAAATAACATAAAAAAGTACTTCCTCTGCATCCTTCTTACCCCAATATGCTTGGCAACCCTGGCAGCTGCTTCTGCTTTGGCTGGAGCGTGGCATGGATGTGACACACTCTGGTTCTGCTGGTACTACAAATAGCAGATTCCTGACAGGAAAATTGAGTTACATTATCTGTAATTACAGTCTCTGGAAGTCCATGCCAGGCAAATGAGCTCTCAATGAGAGTGGCTGCTGTTGCATGTGAGGGATCTGTTTCCCCGTCACCCAAAGAGGAGTCAGACACCACACAATTTCTTGTCAGTCCTCGTAAACAAGCAAATACCTAACTTGACTCAAGGACAGCAAGGCAATCTATGTATCATGACTCTCCTTTGTTGCCTGGCTGGGAATTTATTGCAGACATTTCCTAGGCTTATGACTGTGAACCCTGCAAATACCTTACTTCTGCATGTCTACACAAAAAGCTTTATATAAATATCTGTCACAAGTGTGGTTCCTGCATGTGCTTTGAAATGCATCAGGCTTTGTATCTATCCACTCTCCACTATCAAATTCTTATGCACATATATTAACCCTTCATTCATTTGTAGATATCCTATTTTATATGTTTGAAGTCCAGGAATTCCCCACATAGGTATAACTCTCCCACAAAGAAAACCTGATTTGTTAATCTGCTAAGGATCTTGGAAGAACATGTCTCCATATACACTGACAGCTTCAAGCAAGGGCTGGCAAAGTCACTGTCTTATGCTCTGCAGGTACTATAAACAGCGACAACTTCTTACTTTTTGGTATTTCAGACATTGCAACACAAAGATACTGACAATAGACAGAGTTTGAAATCTTGACAACTTGCATTCAGTACCATCCAAGAAGTTCATGTCTGGAAAACTGTTATATAGGTTTTCTATTCCAGTACAATTTTAGTGTTTTGTAGAAAATATCACAAAATTAACAGCTCTAAGTGGATTGCTTTGTTGCAGTGCTACTGCTGCTAGCATCATAATGAAAGTTTACAGCTCTTCTATTGATATTTCAAAATAGTTTGTCTATTTGGATTTTGAATACCAATTACCATGTAGAATTGTTGGCCTGTAAAGGTGATTGGAGTCTTGGTAGAGAGAAACCCTACCACAGCACTGAAGTTAATGCCTAAATATGCTGAAAAATCCAGGCCATGGCAAAGATCATGGACAGAAAAGGTTTGTTAGGCCTGAGATGAGTGAACAGTAAATATAGGTAAATCCAAAATTGTTTGAACTTTCCCAGGATCTGAAGGAGACATCTATGAGGTGTTTTAAGTATAGATGTTCCAGCAAATAGAAGGGTGGAAGCTAGGGTTTAGTTTTGGGTTTCTTTAAAGCCACTTAAGCAATTTCAAAACATTTCTATTGATTGCACTTACTGGACATCTCTCTTGCTGTCACATCCCCTCCTTGCTTGCTTTATTTCTGGTATACTTATATTTAAGTAACCCAGACATGAAATATATTTAGCAGAGTTATCTAAGCTACCATGAGCTTGACAGATCAGGAAACAAGCTGAGGACCTTCTGAATTAAAACCAAGAGCTTTTACAACTTAATGAAAAGAGTCATGTCTCCTTTGCTAGGGCTGCAACAACAACTCAGATCAGTACATATGGTACCCTGGGAGTTTGATTACATGAGGCTGTCACGGTGAACACCACTGTCATTTTCCAGATATACTCTGCACATAGACATTTTTCAGCAACATTCATGCACAACTCCTTCAGCGTTTCACATCAGAGAATTCTTGCTCCTGAAGAATGTAACAGTGTAAATACAACTGTCTGAGTGCAGATGGGAATTTAGAAGATCATGAAAAAAATGTGTTTCCTTTAAACAAGTTTTACCTGCCAGGAATCTTTAGTGAATAAATTAAAAGAAACCTTTATTCAGTAATGCTTTCTCCCCCACACTCTGCCCTGTCCCATTTTAAAGGAACAGCTATTTTTTTTTCCCCCTAAAAGAAAAGGTCCGTTTGTAAAAGAGAGTACTAATGATTAAAAACTTTGAAGAGGAAGAGATTGATATTTACAACTAGTTCAGCTCACTTATTTAAACCACAGCCTGTCATTAATCTAGTCTATGGGGAGGGACTTTCTTTATAAATAGCCCCATTGTGCGTTCATTTTCCAGCTCCCTCTTTGAAAGGAAATTTCATGCCGTCTGATGGTTGTACTGGTTTCACTTCAGATTTGATTTCCAATTTATGTTTTCTAGACAAATACCTGAGCCCTTTAAAAAACATCTATCACGATCAAGTTATTTGTTCCTTTCCTAAGGACAGTAGGTTGAAACGAGTACTGGCAGAGTGCACTGCACTGCTTACCACTTGCAGACCTTTCAAGTCCTGATTTGACAAATAGTAGGGAAACTGCAGTTCAATTTTACATTATCTTATACAGTTTTATAAAACTAGGAATGCAGGTATTTCCTGACTACAGAAAGTTTCAGGTTGCAGATTTAGTGAACATGAGTGCAAAAGAAACAGCTATGACTGGGGCTTTCTTTTTTTGTTGTTCTTTCAGTCCATAGTATTTGAGAATGGACAACAAAATCTTTAAAGTTTTGGAGGTGTGTGGTTTGTGAATTTATTCATATATTTATTTATTCATTCAGCCCCGTTCCCATGCACACATTTAAAAGCACACTACCCTAAATTATTTTGGAGAGCTATTTCTGGAAATTTTCTCAATGTGACTGACTTTATTCTTCAATTATGATGCACTAAAGTAATTGCATGTTAATTTACTCATGGTCTAACACTTTACATACATTTCTCTCTGGAATGCAGCCTATATTTTACCCTCCATCTGTATTTTCTTATAGAATAAGATGAAGGAGTGTGTCCTGACAACACAGTTCATGACTTTACTAGTATCTCCTTCCCATTTGCAGCCCAGCACATTGAATTTGTTAAAATAGAAATCATAGAATAGTTTGGGTTGGAAGAGACCTTTAAAGGCCATCTAGACCAACACCCCTGCAGTGAGCAGGGATATCTTCAACTGGATAAGGTTGCTCAGAGTCCTGTCAAACCTGGACTCGAATGTTTCCAGAAATTATTACCTCTCTAGGCAATGTTTCGCCACCCTCACTGTAGAAATTTTTTTCCTTATATATAGTCTGAATCCACTCTACTTTAATTTCAAACCATTACCCCTTGTCCTTTCGCAACAGGCCCTGCTAAATGTTTGTCCCCATCTTTCTTATAAGCCACCTTTAAGTACTGAAAGGCCACAATAAGGTGTCCCTGGAGTCTTCTCTTCCCCACATTGAAAAACAGGCTGGTTTTTGTGCTGTACAAAGACTCAGCTTCCATAATGCCAGTCAATTTAAATTCAGCAGTGAAGGAAAGCAAAACTGGGCTCTAATCAATTGCTTAATAACAAGATGAACCACTCTTGTTTGTTGAAACTGTCCAGAAAAATGAAGTATGATGGTCTGTATCAGAATTTCTTCCTGCACAGTATCTGTTGTATTCACCAAGAAAGCACATTCAAAAAAAGGGAAAAAAAATTAACTTTAAAGACTATTTTAATTTCTATTTTTGAAAAACAGTGCATTAGAGGCATCTGAATATTGCATGCTACTTCTACCTACAGATGTCTTAGGACAAGGTATAAAACAGGAGAAGTAACAGATGAGTCTGTAAATAATCCAAGACTGAAGAGTTAGTTCACAGTTTGCTCTTGTGTTTATGTTCAAACTGCAAAGGGGTGATGACAAGAAGGGAAGAAGAGGACCTGTTGTGACCAGGTCTAAGCTGTGGGACAGATAAAAACTCCAACTCACTTTAAAGAAATGACTAGAAACCCTTGAAGCAAAGAAAACTATAACAGAGCAATTAATTAGACTTTGCAGCACGTGGAACAAAGTTAGTAACAAGGTTTATAGAAGAAGACCTAGCCACCATCAACATAGTCTCAGAGACAACATTTGTATCATCTGTTCAATAGTCTTTATAGAAAATTCAAAGTACTGAAAGAGCCCTGGGTAGAAAAACCATGCAAAGTTCTTAGCTGGGATTTAAAAGAAAAAGCAAGGTGAGGAGAGGTAAAGGACAATGCAACATACAGCTAAACTCTTCAGAGTTACCACCACGCGTCAAGACACTGTCTGGCATTTTCAGCTGTGCTGGACTGGCTCTTTGCCAAAGCCAGCAAACTGTGTAGGACACAAAGGTGACAAGCACAGGGCCACTAGCTCTTACGAATTCTTTATATAAGCAAGAGTTAAAACATCAACTTACTCTTTGCTACTCTTTCAACCTGCAGGTAAATAGTATGCTTGGTAATTTTAGACTGAATACAGGAACACGGGCCAATTGCACACCATGATCTGGAAAAGCCGACTGACAGAAAAGTAAAGTGGTAAACCTCCATGCTTGCAGGTACAATCTTATCCCCATGAATTTTATGAGTGAATAAGCTGGAAGGGAAACAATCTGCAATACTGCTGGGGGAGGAGGTGTTAGAACCAAACACGTGAAGCATTCAACAAGGTGCGCTTATTAGAGGAACCTATAACTAATAAATAGATGCTAGTCAGACTTCTACGGTGACTTCCTGGAAGACAGAGTAAAAGCAATTAACCATCCTGCAGTTGATAGAGCAAATAGGAAGAACTGAGGAGGTAAATTCCCTGAAGATCACAGTGGGGAAAAAATGAAGCCTTTCACATATGTATAGGCCCAAAAAGAATTATATAAATATGTTTTTAAAAGGGAACATTTTCTACTACTTACAAGGGGAAAAGTTTCTGAACAGCTGTCCAATGCCAAATATTTTCCTCTGCTGAAAATGTCAGCAAGGTTCTGGCAGGTGCCTTGGAAAAACAGAACCCACCTTTATGCACACTCAGCATCCCCTTTGGGAGACTCCATTTCCGCAGGCTACACTGGGGTTGTGTTTGGCACCTGAGGTGTTTCACAGGAAACGACAAGTTTTTGATGGTATAGAGGGTACTATACTCTAAAAAAATGTTTTAGAATGATGTGGCAGGGGAAGGGAGGAATGGCTGTGGTAGAAGAGCCTCTATGTAGGTTCAGAAAGAGCCACAGACCTGCTGGCCTAACCCTAAAGGAAGAAAAATAAATTCCATGTGAAGAATTTGCAGATGAGGTATAAAAATTAGAATACATATGATGCGCGGGAGTCTGAAGCCAGCAAATCTGAACAACGTGGCTGCCCCAAATACAAAAGGCAGAGAAACAATGACATATAATGGCGAGTCATCCTAGAGAATTTGTGTCTTCTGCAGTTCTGCAAAACCTTTAAAGGTCCCAGCCCTAAATCTGTGTGACGCTAAGTGCAAAGGAAGAGGGAGGGGAGGTAGGCAACTGTTGAAGGTACCTTACTCACAGGTCAGGCATCCCAGAAAGAATGGAAGGAGAAGTCTTCATTTCCTATTGCTGCCTAGACATGGATTGCTCCATGATCAGTTATGACTCATTTACCCCATCCTAATGCTAAATTATTACTATGGCATGTATATGTAGCCTGTATAAGACTATAAATTCTGTTGCTATCAACTCAATTAACTTTCTCTTGGAGAAGAAATGGGCTGGCAAATTACAACCTACTATACTGGCATTTCAGAAATGAGCAAGTGTGTACAGGTGATTTCTGGAACACTTCCAAAGAGGGGAAAACTGCTACAATGCACAAAAAGTAGAGAAATTAGACATGTTAGAAGAACCCTGTGCATTGCCAAGTCTAGGAAAAACTTTGCCTTTGTTAAAACAAATATTTGATTCTAAGCATGAGAGATGGATATTGAAATGGGGCAAATACACCTGGGCTCCTGAGAAACTAGGACTGACTATCTGTCTGAAGCAAGGAGAGGACAACCAGAAACTAAGGCAGAACAGACTCCTAGCAGCTGGATGGCACCAGAAGTTTCATGATGGCTCTGCTCTTCAAAAAAGGCCTCTGGGTTGAAGAGTCCTCTGGAGTTTCCAGGACTATAAGAACATTGTCTCTCCTTGAAAAGGGGATGTTACTTGAAGCAACAGCACAAAAGCATACATTATTTGGCTTCTGAGTGTTTCCTGGTCAGACTAATAAGTATTGGTTTTATCCTTTGTCTACACGGGAGGCGTTGAATGCAGCTGGGAATATCAAACCCAGATCACTATGGCTGCAGCTAGTTAAGGCAATTTTCTTCTATAGATATTCAGTATCTTCCTGAAGTTCAAACATAATGACTTTCCTTCCTCCTTCCGTGGAGAAATCCCACCTACACGCATACCTACCAATACTTTAACATGTGCATCTGTGTGGATTCCCTTACAAATCACTCATTCTGCCAAAAGTATCTGGGATGACTCACTTGTGATATGTAAGATGAAGGTTCTGAAAGATCTTCATTTTTGTAGTTTGGTAACTTTGACCCTTTGCTATCTGTATTTCAGATTGTGTATGTGAAATTGATGGCTTTAAGTGATTTTTACCTATAACTGACTCTCATTCTCCTCTAACAGAAGGTAGTAAGAGGGTTTTCCATTAATATGTACAGAAGCAAAACCTTTAGTGTACTACTCAGGAAAGTTTCTGTTCAGCTTCTGCTCCTGAATTCATTTGGATCGTACTTTCTAGGCATCAATACAGACTGATTCTTAATTGCACATGGTCACCAAAACCATACCAACTCTTGACATTGGCCTCTGTGTAAGATCAAACCTCGCACCGAATCTTGGTTTCAAGCTTGTAATTTGTTAGCATTACATCATGGGACTATTTATGTGTTAAGAAGACAGGTATGCACAAAGTGTTCGGAGAAGCGACGTAACTTCTTCTAGATGGGACAATGTTCTCTGGCTACATCTGTGTTAGTAAATTTAGCAGTGCCTGGGAACTTTCCCAAGCCCAGGAATGTGATCATCTCTGCTATTAAACCTAAAAAGCTGTGATGTCGGCCCATGCCAGCTGGCACTCACCCAGACAATTCCTGGCCGCAGTGTGGGAGCTAACATGGACCATGGACCATTCCCAATAGGCACTTTGCGTACAGACACCCTGTTTTTGGAAGCTAAGGGAAGCATAGACAGAATCCATTATCTGCCAGGTGCTCTCAGTGCCCAAGAACTAGCAGACAAATGCAACTTACAATTACAGACACAGGGTTTGTGTCCTTAGGGACCACTTACCTCAATGTGAAGAGATAAATTAAAATTTATAACACTGTTCTGAGTTCTAATGATTTAAAATGCCTTTCCATACCAGTTTGTTGTAATTCAGAATCATTATAATCTTATCATTCTTCTTTTTTATTCATTTATTATTTTAAAAAAGGAATCCAAACCTAACCACATCATCTACTTTTATTGGCTTAAGTGAGTAATTTTTCAGCTTCGAGTTAAAATCAAGGGGAGAATCAATATGGGCATCGCTGTAATTGAAAACCAGTGGGTGATAATTCTGTACTAAAAACAAGATAATAAGAATAGAGATGAAACACTGGCAGGGGAAAAGAAGAAAAGATTAAAGATATGATCTCAATTAAATATCAACTATTATTAACATTATATTAAAAACTTCCCCATGTTCTTTTCATATGCTGTATATTTTTTCTCTTTTCCTCTAATGGATGTTAAAGGAAAGAATAAATGAAATTATGTGAAAATATTATAAAACAAATTCAGACAGAATCAATCAAGTGTGTCCTTAGCTGGTAATTTATTCCTAATATCATTGAATAGCCCCCAAAACATGAATATTTAAATCCAAATCTTCTTTCTTACCACTCTCTTTACATAGTCTTCCCTTCTACCTCCAGCTAGCAATTCTAGCAATAAAGAATTATCTTCCTAATGCTCACAATGAAAGAAAAAGGCTTCAGCTTTACTCCTTATTTCTAACAGACCTGCTGGTTCCAGATCTGGACTGTAATACTTGGGAGAAAGGACTAATTCATTCTCTAAATAAATGGCTAGCAGGCCAACAAAACTATTTTGTCCCTAGTTTAATCTGTATTTCAAATAACCTAGTAATAACAGTTTAAGAGATAATGCATTTTGCTTTCAGACCTTTCACATTCAAAGCCACATTAAAAGGGGGCTTCTAAAAGCTCACTGAGAAGAGGTGATGATGAGGCCTGAAAAACAGTTTTATTCAAATTTTTTTTAAAAATTAAACATTAAAATTAAAAACTTGTCTCCACAATGAACACTATCTTTCAACTTTTAACAAGTCAACTTCCCAAGAAAGAAGCAAGCCATGTATTTCTCACTACTACTTCTATGTGCAACAATATAAGGGAAAGGCAAAGAAAAGAATAATTCCATTATTTAATGAGGGAGGACAACAAACAGTGGATGACAAAAGGCTGACACATTCTTATGTCTTTTCTTGCTCTATCTTCACACAAAATGTTAGTTATGAGAAGATGTACCCACAAAATTAACATTCATAATAGAATAAGGGTAAAGATCAGACTAGGAAGGAAAGAGTTAAAGAATGCTTAGGTAAATTAGAGGTATTTCTGCCAGTTCTCCAGCTGAGGTTTGCTGTAACATACCTAAGGATCTTACTACAGCAATGTCTACCTTAGAGAGATGGGAAGAAAGAAGGTGTCCCAGATGGTTGAAAAAGGCCAGCCCCTTGCCTCTTTCCATTTTCTAAACCTCAGAACTTTTAAGGAGACTTTAATCCTCAGTTCTTCTGCATATTTATCTCACAGTGAAATCACCAAAAGCTTATTAGCAGCACAGTTAAATTTACACTGTTGAACAAATGGTTAGTAAATCCTTCTGAAGGGCACGAATTTTGGTTATAAAGTGCCTTTTATCCACAGGCAGCTCCAGGTGTGTCAGTGATAGTTCAGTATAATGACACCAGCAGACTCTGCTCTTGCAAGAGCAGTTTGTCATTCAGTCCCAAGGAGGAGAACAATTCCTCAAATCCCTGTCTAGCCACACTGCCTACCCAGATATTGTGTGGGTTACAGTGGAAAATGCAGATATTGTTCTCTCCTTTTGTGCCGTTGCACATGAATGAAGACGGAGAGGAATTTACTAGTACTGTACTTGCCAGGGGAACCATAGACAGGCAGGGGGAAGTAAACTGCACCGTTTTTATGTTTTCTCTGGATTGAGAGGGGAGAATGGGACGGCATTGTGACTCAGACACATTTCTTTGTCAGCATCCCTCCTGGGACAGCACAATGGCATATCGTCTCACATGCAGGACTCAGCCTATGAGTCCTTCAGCAGGAATGGTCATTAAATAAGAAAATTGTGGTATCAATATATCTGAATATGTTCTTAGGTACTATATAAAGAAAATAATCTCTCAAATAGAGTTCAGGATTTTAAAACGCATGGTACATATTACTGATTTTAATTATAGATTCTTTGAAGTCTCTTTCAGTCATTTAGGGCAATCTGTGCCTTTAGAATACTAGAGACTTATCACTTGGAATATTACTGACAAGATTGCTATTAAAAGTGCAATCAGCTTTTTAATTTTTACAAGTTGTGTCAAAATGGTTTAAGCATATTTGAATTTATAAGGGTTACCTTTACTCTTCCTCCTACAACAATGACACAAAGTCAGGTGTCACACTATTACCAAGGGAAAGAATGACTGAGCCAGCAGGAAAAGAGCAATGAGTAGCTACACAAAACTCATGTTAAGGTTCTGAGCATGTCCAGGGTAAACAAAATACCTGTAGTGATTAAAATGAGCACTACACTGAGCCCTTGTAGAATTAATTAACATGTTACTCCTTCTCCCTAAACAATATGATCTTTGAGTATTAACTATGTTGTAGTTGTAGCCATGATAGTCCAAGCACCCAAACAGATACAGTTTGCAGGATGAGATAATCTGTCTTTTTAGATCAACCAACACCACTGTCAAGTCTACAAGTTTTTGTACAGTTAATTATATATCACCATTCAGACTCATCACAAGAACCATTTTTCGAACTTTTGCACACACAAAAAAATGGCCATACAGAGCTGAAAAGATGAATGTTCCCTCTCATGTCTATCCCCAACAACCACATGAGTTGCCTCTGGGACAGAATCAAGAGCAGTGAATGATTTACCCCATTCTGGGGAAAGGGTTACAGTTCCAGGTGCTCTGCACGAGTCTCTCGGACAAGACGTACTCACACCTGAAGGACACTGGGTCCATCATGAAACACTGTGCATATGGTGTGGAGCTGGGTGACCACAGTCAGCTAGTCAGCTGGCACCTCCTCCACTGCTGCCCTCTGCAACTACAGTCCCAGAGCAGCAGCAATGTGAGAGATTCCTTTAGATTAAATGGACTCACATTATTTTTCTTTTTACATACATGAACTACCTGAACACATTTCTACCATTAAAAGCAACACTTCAAGACTTGGTGAATATTCTTTTTCGGTAGTCTGCATTAAAATATTTATTTATCAATGTAAAGTTCTCTTCTGAACAAATTTTGGTGTAATTTACATGAAAAGAATCCTTATAAATAATTTGGTAAAGGGTGTTTTAATAATCAATTGCTAGATAATTACTGGTTCCAGCAGGACAATTGCTGTAAATCATGGGCATAAGGAGCCAATCTCTAACACCTCCCAGTAGTTTCTGCCCATGCTAATGATGTCTGACTATATTAGCCCTTTCTTAACCATTTATAAACATACATAAATATTACATTACAGAATAAAAATTTTTGCTGACAGAGTAGTGTTGATTTAAGGTGCAATGTTTTAGAGCTTTTTCTGGTAGACAGATCTCGTTAGCACGGATACAATTATACCTGCACAAAGACACTTCTGTTGATACAGCTTTCTTTCTCAAATTTTCTCTCTGAAAACTGGAATAAGCAATTCAAGCAATAAGTTCTCTAGCTAATAGAAGTTTTCCTCTACACTACATGACAATCTAGGCAGAACATCATCTTTCCCAGGTAAAACTAACCTTCATATATACCCACAAAGAAGTGTATTCATGTTTGAAACATCACCCGTGGCCTACAGAACTACAGTGCATTGCAATGTCCCCAGCAATTAATTTCACTGTGTACTCAGATGCTTTGGAGTCAGACAGATCATTACGGACACATACCCTGAGGAAAATCAAGCAAATGGAGACTTATTTCAATAATCTTACCTTGCACATCCCCCCTCTTTTTCATTGTTTTTTTTTTTTTTCTTTTAATTGGAAGGTTTTAAAGTGATATTGGTGGTTTTTAAATGCCTAATTATCTTTATATAAATGGCACAATATCATCCTTGAAGTGCTGTGCTTGGTGCCCTGTGCTGTTTATTATTTTGCATTACAATTACCATGCAAAGCATAGAAGGTGACTTTAAGCAGCTCATTTGAAGTACTCATTTCCTAAACACAATATCTTTTTAAGGCTATTTACATAGATGTTTATCTCCCGGTTTTAAGAAAAATCAGCCCAATTATAACTACACAGAAGTTTTTATTATGGGTTTAATCCTGAAATGTAAATGGGCCATTGTAAAATCCATGCTGAAATTTTAATTTGTGTTTTTATTTGTGTCTGTGGATTAACAGACCATCCTGTGCTGAAATTAATGATACCAATATAAAAAATAATAACTGATAGCAGAGCATATGTGGCAAAATAGCTCAGAGGTTTGAAGAACTGGAAGTTCTTTTGACCTATATATCATGGCTGCTGAAAAGAAATGCCCAAACAAAACAATAGAAAAAAAAAAAAAGAATTCTGTGCAGCAGATATGTATTCCATTTAATGTTGCTTTCAGTTGCCATGGCTATGATAGCCTTAATATTGTAGGCTCACAGCAAGGTTGCAATTAGTATTTAGATTTAGAAGAGGGAAGATAATGATTTCATATGGAAACTTCTTGCTTAATACTCTTATGGAAATAAAACTGTTTGTGGGTTTCAAACCAGCTATTCCTATGCTAAGAAAACAAAATGAAAGAAAAGAATCTGTGTTATTTGTCTTTGAGCATGGTACTTCATGGAGTTGTTTGGCCTGGAATCATCATAGCTCATATACAGTTCAGTTCACTTACACACACACACACACACACACACACACACACACAAATGTATCTATATATATACATACAGACATATACCCGTACAGACATACCCTCACATGATGAAAGTTTATAACTTTATTCATTTGCCTTGTCATAGTTCTGACATGAAACACTTGATGCTCTAGGAAGTATCTTTACCTGGTCCATGCTGACCCCTCCTCTTAGAGAGTAGTGCACTTCTCGTTACCTTCAAGTACTCTGGGTCAGGATGCTAGAGTTTGAAAACTATTCCTCCAAATGGCAAGCCCTTGTCTCTCACACCCGAGTGGATTCAGTTGACTCAGACCGACAGCTTTAGTCTTATGTTGCTGGCAGACTGGTGTACAAGCTGAGAATAAGCTCTGATGGAGAAGACAAGACCTAATCCTTCTAATGGAAGCCTTAAGTAGACCCTTTGGAAAAAATCGGTTTACTTTAAACATCCACCACTGCTTACCCTTCATGACTGAAAACTTTTGTTTCTTGATGCTCACATTACAAGCTGCTATTTTCAATCATTAAGCCATTCTACTGGGTTTTTAGCTTCACAACAGAGCTTAGAGCAATACTACTTCTGCTGTCTTTGACAGCAGTCATACTTTAAAGCTTCAGAGGAAAGAGCAAGGAAACCCTTGTGGACAATTTCAGACAGATTCACCCGAAAAAGAAACACCTGCCTATTTCTGTCAATTTGTGCTTAGATTTCATCTTCACAATGCTAAGTGCAACTCTCCGTGGTTCTGTTTTAAATCTTTTAATCTTCCCATTCCTTTAAATATGCCCACTTCTCTCTTTCAAATCCATTAAAATTCAGGGCTCATGGTTATCCCACAGCAATGACTCCCATCAGTTGGCTATCTTACGTTAAAACTAGCCTTTCCTCTTCTCCTTTGTAATATGTTTAAAAAGATGTAGCCAGACTTGCTCAAGATTATTATGGAAAAAAAGAAAGTCATCTGCTAGTCTTCCTGTGTAATTTTGAGTCTTTGTCATCTTGCGACTTGCTTATTGTCCTTTCAAACTGAACACTGAGGGAAAGGATTTGTGACTTTTAAGTGGGTCTAGCAACCGATGTCTTATGCTTATGCCATTACTGTAGGAGTTGTGCTTGGCTGTGGTTGAGGTTGAGCTTGATTCACATCAGGCTGTCCACAAGGGTTTACTATAAACAGCACAATGCCAAAAGTGAAATCTGATGATACGCACTTTGGGGCAGATTAAAGCATAAAACCCATTTGTTTCAGGAAAAAAAAAAAAAAAAAAAAGACGCCCAGTTTATATGAATTGTTTTACCAGTTCTGTTCTAACACACATAGGCCTTAATTTTTTGCTTTCCCCGCTCTCCTTCCAAGGGACAAAAAAAAAAGAAAACCCAGACAGAACAAATTTCCAGTGTGAAACAGCAACAATGAGAGGGTCGGATACTACTGCAGTCCCTCCAAAGCCAGGTAACCGCAGACCACCACAGGTTCCTCTAGCGCTCTGTGTGAGCAATGTGTACGTAAGGCACCCTTGAAAGTTGGCTCTAGATTAGTAGGAGGGTATTTGCATGCTTTAGCACTGGTAAGTTTGTGGAAGACTATCATGTCCTGAGGACTTATCAGCAATTCCTTCTCTACAACTGAGCTCACACTGACCTAGAGGAACCTTCAGGAACCTGCTGCAATTCCTCGCATGCAGATTTCTGAGATCTCATCTCAGCTATTCCTGGTGTTTGCTCTTTCCACTTCTTGAAACACTGTGATGTGAGAAGGTCTTGCTTTTAAGTGACTAGTTATGATGTCCCACAAGAAAGGAACAAGTATTCTAAATCATTTTCTCCAGATCATTGCTATGCTTTCTCCTTGCATCATTCCCCATCTTTTCCCTGCATTTTATGTTGCAGTTTTTCCTTCACCCTTCTAGAAAGGAGTCCTCAGGTCTCAGATCTAATGCTCAGGTCTCTCATACATCTTTATAGCTGGCTCTAAGAGTCTTTTGCCACTACCCCTGCACTAACTCTTATGGAACTGATACTTCTCAGAAGTCATCTTGGAGGGAAAGTCAGAAGTAGATGAATATCAATTTGAGCAGAAGAGAGAGAGTTGGAGAAAGAGAAAAGTCTTCCTGACACTAGCAACATGTTAATTTGAGCACAGAATATACTCAGGCTTTCTCTGAACTTACTAAACAGATTTTGTTGGCAGTATGGATGTAGAAGCACAGAGCATATCTGAGATCGTAAAACTCACCTGAGAATCAGGGCTCTCTGAAAAGAAGAAAGCTATCTGCCTGAACACTCCCTTATTTGAGCACAGTCTTATACAGACCTTGTTTGCAGAAAAAAATTGTAAAATAACTGCTTATATATTTCTGCTAGATGCTACCAGTAAAAGCTTCTGGTAAGTCCTTTCCAAAACTGTTGACATCTTTCTCCTGTGAGAGGCTTTGAAACCCTTTTCTAGACATCCAATTTTTCCACTGACTGCACCTCACAGTAAGTCATACCATTTGCTTTTACTTTTGCTTCGTCCAGCTTGAAACAGCATGTAGCTGTGCAGCAGCCTTGATCGGATAAACAGCTGGATTTCTCCTGCTGTATGCAGTAGCTGACGAGCAGCGCCCACCTACTTAACTGCTGCTGTCAAAAACGTACTTGTCCTCCATACTTGTCATTTTCTAGGGAACACCAAATTTAGATCCTTTGTCCACTGTAAACTTTTATCTGTTGAAGTCTCCAGACACATAATAGCATCAGTTTAGGGTAGCTGGCCACACTGAGGATACTAACCGTTGCTAATGGTGACCTTACTGCATTAAGCAAATTTTAATTCATCTTATGTGGCTTCCCCCTATTCAGGCAATTCCATTTCTAATAGCCTTTGCCTCCACATTTTCTGCAAATGTCATCTGGCCTGGGATTCCTGGGAAACAGTCTCTCTCATCTGACCCATGGGACACCCATTCAGAGTCGGAACTTGGGTCGCTTCCAATTTACATATTTCCCCCCCACACCCCTATCCACATCACTAGCAATTGTTTTTTGAAATACTGCATCTGGTATAAAGCAGTCACCCAGAGGCTGGGAATGAACAGCTGATGCGTGTCAAAAAGATGCACAGTGTGATCCACAGGTTATCCCTATCTTTGATTTGATCAGCTGTGCCTGTCTCCAAATATGAATCTTCCCATGGCTTGCACTAGGCACTGGTCCTTATCTGCCTCTACCAGGGCCAAGTTTAGATTTGGCATAGCAGATTCTCCCTCACTTGAGCTATGTCCAAGGTACATGATGGAATGAAAGCCTTCATAAACAGTCTCCTCAAGGCTGTTCCTCCCCCCACTACCATTTTATTTGCTATCTTTGCCATTACTTTAAGAAGGCAAATCTTCCCTCTGTCTCCTTAGAAATGGTTATGAAAATAAAATGAAAAACACACACATATATATGTGTGCAACATAAAAAATAAAAATGAATTATTAGATATATTTTAAAAACCCCAGAGTGCATGTAAGCCCCAAAATCTGCAGTAGGACATTGTTGGCAAAGACACTTTGGTCTCCAGCTAACAAGCACTGCCAGATACCAATACTTTATCATTTCAGCCATTTACAGAGGGCCCATCCACTGCCCTCAGATTCTGGGCCTTTTCTGCACAGCTAGTAACTCTTTTTCTGCCATTTCATTTTAAATCTGCTTTTACCAGCTGAAGTACTTGCCTGTGGATTTCAAAGAGTGATTGAAACATTGCAAATAACAAATGCCATTTCTTCCTCTAACTCTGTTAGACAAAATGCAAGAGATCCATGACAGGACAAAACAGATCATAGGGGGTCATCTTCTCGGGGAGAAGCCATCTCTGCTGCTCCATACACATTATTAAGGATGTGCCTAATAACCTGACAGGTGAGCATCAGAATTTAGGAAGTTAAATGTGAAGATATGTGTACAACAGCTTATTTCTAGATATTTTAGCACTAAAGAAGAAATTGGTAATTAGTACAGGGTCATCTGCCTACATCTTCAGACACAGAGGAAGCAATCTGGCTCCCTGCCTACTTTCAGAGCAGACCTATCCTCCCCTTGTTCTTCAAGTGAGCAAAAATCACAGGAGTGGAGCTCAAACAATCCAACCAAACCAACCCATAACAACTTTCCCCTTTGTCTCTACTGGCATTGTAATGGTGTTAGATATCCATGTCAAATTCTTGCACAAAGAATGCTTCACTTCCAGCACAAAGGAATATTTATTGCAATTATTTGGCAAAATAACTTTGCAAAAACAAATAGCTGAAAGAATGCTTTGATATGTTTGCAGACATTTTATGAAACAAAAGGAAACGTAAATTCTTTGATTAAATCATACATAATGAATTATTCATCCAGCCCTTTTCTGTGTTAATCAGTTAACACAAGGTGATAACATGACTTTAGAAAAAATGAAAACAAAACCTAAGGAACTGTAAGGAAGTAAGCAGAATCTGAAATGTGAACCAGAATAGAGCATGCATAATGCGATAATGAAGATTCCTTTTAAGATGGGGTGAAGAGACAAAGCCAGTACACAGTTCTGAACAAAGAACAACAAATTCATCTTTCATGACCTTGATCATGTTGATTCCAAATGAGAAGGCATTTGCTGGGGACATGAAAGAAACCTAAGCCACCTGTAGCTGTCCTGAGAGTTACCTTACCTGCACTGTGCTCACAAACACTGCAAAGGAGACTGTTTAGAGTCTGGAGAGCCTAGACTCAACCCTTTGACCCTGCTGCTTGGAAGAAGGATTCACCCCTCAGACTGAAAATGGGGAAATAAACCACCAGTTTCATGGGCTAATTGACTCACAGCAGACTGTCCTATCTGCCTTCCTGGAAGGCAGATTGGGACTGAAAACATAAGAATCATGCTTTGAGCTAATCATAGTCTTTCAGAGCCGTGAACCAACACCGCTGGACTAGAGAAGGAGCAAGTCTTGCTTACTCACTGCGGGAGCAGTGCTGACCCAGACCAGAGCAGCATTCCTCAGTGCACCAGCACACATGCAGAACTGACATAAATGGGACTAGCCACTATTAAAATCTGTTCCACAAAAGTGGAAAAACTGCAACAAACTACCATTTATCAGAAGTGTGGAACCTGTCAACGTGAGAAAGAAGGAGTGAGAAGAGGAGGTGTAAATTTTTACACATCAAACAGCTTGGTCCTAGAAGGTAGAGAAGGCTTAAACCCAAGTTTTTGCCAAAGCAGACATACATAGCCATACCCAAATACTTGAGGTGTGTACTCATCACAGAGGTACTGGGGCTCTAGTGCTAGTCGACATAGCACAGAGTCCCATACAACATGGCAAAATCTATGCATCATTTAGATCAAGGCTGCATCCACTCTTAGTCAGGACAAGAATTCATTCACAGTACTCTGTGGGGTTCCCTTTTGAAAGTTTGGAGTAGCACAGCACAGTGGGAGCCCTCTCCACCACCCGTTGGCATGCTTTTGCAAGACAGCCCTTGCTACCAAGCAATGACACAGGAGCTGTATTCCAGAGACATGACTCCCTACAAGGCTGATTTCACCATACATAGCTTCCCCACCCCTCATCACATTAGCAGTAAGACTCCATGTTAGTGCAATGCCCATCACATCAACATAAAATTTCCTTCTCCAAAAAGTCCATATTAATCAACATAGAAAAATAGTGCTGGATATGTTTTAATTGAAGTTTTAGATACTAAGAGTACCAAGAAAATCTCAAGGTAAATGTAAGTGTTTCTCATTTTATCATTGCACAAAGAGTTCTACATATGGATTTATCATTTCATGTATTCATATTCCTTTAAAAAACCCCACACTTTAATGCAATTTACCATGTTGGTGAATATTTATCAAGAATATTCTGTGATTTTTCCAGACTCCTTTTCCCTCGACCCCTAAATGTCTCAGCTTGAACCTGCATGAAATATATGCATACAAAAATATAAAGAGACTCCTAAGACAGAAAGAGAAGTGGCATTTGGAATTCCAACCTGCTGAGAAATATTTACTCTTACTTCACTTGACTTAAAAGTAGCTGAAGGGAGTTATTCTGAACAGTAATTTTATGCCTTGTAAAAGCTATCAAAGTTGCACACATGCATTTTACAGAGTCTCGAAGGAATGCTCACACTTCTTGGCAGGTGAGTTAAGCCTGTGGCACTGTCTGGAGACAAGGTTGCAAGGGTGAATCAAGCAGTCCTGAAGATCCAAATCATTACATGAATTTAAACATTTTCTCAGCATCTGTATTCCCCAAGCCACAAGTGTGCTTTTGTTGGTTAAACCTTTCAAAATGTTAATGCTCACTGAATGGCTACAGTTCTAAACCCTGTGGTGCCCAAACGAGCTGCAACACAAGCTAGTCCGCATACCTAACTAGTCCTGTTTGTGGACTAAGCAAAGGCAAGTGATTCCTCTCAGTAAGGCATTAGCCTAAGACCTAGAGTATTATTTCTGGGAAATAGACAGGAAATATGCTAAAGAACTGTGCCTGCTTTTTCTTAAAACAAACAAACAAACACTAGCAACAACAAAACATAGTCCTCTAAATAGGGTGGTAGCTGTTGCTAAGTTAAATTTCTACAAGCTACAAATACAAATTGCTATATTGATGCAAACACAATGAAGATGCAAGCCTTGAAAAGAAGATCATAGGAGCCATGCTATTTTGCAAGTAGACTATTTTAATGTTTTCACTTGAAATCCCTACCTCCTGTTACTGTTACAGTCCAAAAGAAGCAACTGTTAGTTGCTAGAAATGGATTTGAATGCACTTACTGTGAGATGCCATAAATATCACCATCAGAAATTATGTATCGTGCCTTCTTTCCTGCCACTTTTGCCCTTCAGTTTTGGCTTTTCACCTTATGTTGCAATAGTTTATCTGATGCAGCATTATTTAGTGCTTTATTTCTCTGCTGAGTTCCAGAGGTCAAAATTAACCTGTAGCAAGAGAAATAAAATAAATATTGGTCGATCTATTAATTGGATGACCTAGTAAGAACTTCACAATAAAATCCAAAGGCCAAGATTTTTCAAAAGCAGATGGAAATGAGATTTTTGCATAGATACTAGTTATTGTAAGAAACCACAACTTTAATGCCTGCAGTCGGTTCTAACCTTGAGTTTACTTTAGAAATAAATAGATGGCAGGAAGCCCAACAATAAGACCTGCCTAAATGTCTTTGTTTAATATAAAATGGTTCCTTCTAAGAGGTGGGTGGACAGCAGTAAGTTTTCAGGGAGGCCGAACTAAAAAAATAACACTCTTGAAACTTGTGACTCTATCCATCATTATGGAAGAGAATCAAGTGGGTCACTGAAGACCCTTCATAATTAGATGACTATATCCACAGGAATTCCAGGGCCAACTGGCAGCATGAATTAATAGGAAATGTTTCTCAAAAGTCCCCTTTTCATTTTCTAAGACGTCAGCCAGGAGCTCCTATGCCCAGCTGTATTGCAGAAGGCTTGGTTATTCTTTCATAATTATCAATTCATCTGAAGGTTATAGTTAGTTCTATAATGGCATTATATGCAACAATCATATATCAGAAAAAGCAAGACTGTGAGTCTTCGTTTTTGCCACAGAAACGTTCCACCCATGAGAACAACCAAAGTGAGTTGCAGACCTTACTGCAGGAGCCACCATCGCCGCTCAGGGGAGGAACAGGAGCATGGCCTGACTCAGTAGGCTTGGAGCTTCTGGCCTTTATCAGCTCCTTTCTTTCCCTTATCTTAATTGGGGTAGGGAGGGGGCTGCACCATTGCCCAAATGTTAACTGGCAGCAAGCTATGCTGGTTGGGTCTCCTCTGCATGAGGTAGGTAAAAGCCTGATGGGAATCTGCATCAGTAAAAGCTTTGAACTACCTCTTTCCAGAGCTTTTCCTCATAGTAAGCTCCCTGAAGATGACCAAACTAAAAAAAAAA
Organism: Eurystomus gularis; assembly: GCA_013400335.1. NCBI lineage: Eukaryota > Metazoa > Chordata > Aves > Coraciiformes > Coraciidae > Eurystomus > Eurystomus gularis. Next base: position 48,550 of record VZZY01009368.1, read on the forward strand.
AAAAGGCAAATTTAATTAGATTATAAACTAATTAGCTTGGTCTAAATGGAGAAAACTCAAAAGAGGGTACGTAAAGCAGAACAGAAATAAAAAAGGTTTATACTCAAGTCTTGCTCCACTAGCTACATTCTTGCAAGTAGGTCATTGCTTCCAAGCATGGATTCAAACAAATTAATGACTCTGCTTTGCAGCAAAGTGTACAGGTACTACAGTCCCCTCTAGTGCCTAGGCACCACTCATTCCCATCACCAAAGTCCTGGCTGTGGGTTTTACACTCTGCTCTCTACAGCAGCCTCTTTATCCTGTGAGCATCAGTCTCAGCACTTGCTCTTCACACTCACCTTACTTCCACCTGATCACTGTGGACTGGAAAATTCTTCCCCCTCCCACATTCAGCTGTTCCCCCTAAAAGGAGCAGCCCCACCTGAGCCACTTCTAGCTTAAAGGATAGAAACATCTCCTGGATGCAAAAAATCCAGATATTGCCCATTCAGTCCTTATTCTACACTCTTAAAATAACTTTCTGCCTCTGTAGCTAGCAGCTGACTTTGTCTCATACCCAACAGCCACTCCCATGGACATGAATGTTCACCAGACTTGAGAACATTACTCTGTTATACTCCGAGTGCAAAGCACTGCAAAGGAAATATTTTGGATTGGTTTTTGCCTTTGAGTTAGTGATTTATTTCTCTGCTGAATTTCTTTGCTTTCATTTGAGGAAGTTGCATTTGAGAAAAGAAGGGCCTTGACAAGCACTAATGAAAAAAGCACTGGCCACAGCTTTCTCCTGGAAGCCCAACAGTATAGCTAAGCTATGGCCCACAGTTATGAAAAGCACTTTGCCCTCCCCCATGGGGACATGCCAGAAACCATCACCAGAAGTCAGGAAGCTCCCTTTCACCTCACTTACACCATCTTGCCCATCCTGTTCTTATCTAGTCCCTTGTTTGTAAGAGCTTTCTACTATATAAAATGGCAATGGTTAGAGATTATTGTCTCACCAAGCATGCTGAAGCAGATTCTGTACTAAGTCTCACAGCAGTCACAGAGAATACAGAATCTGCCTCTTCACTGAGACAAATTTGAAAGTTTTCAAGTAATTCCAAATCTCAACTTCCTTCTGAAAACCAAAAATAAACTCAGCTGTACAAAACAGCCAGTAGCTTCTGAATTTGAGTGGTCAACTGTGATCTGAAGAGCTCTGGATTTTTTCTTCTTCCTCTGTATGATTAAATTCAGGCATTTTAATTTGGATCTCTCCCATTCTAAAGTGTTATTTTAAGAAGCTACCTCCTAACAGGCTAAGATCATGTCTGTTGTGGCACATGGATGCAGAACTATAGGTGGGAGCAAAGCTGAGGAAAGGGGTACTTGGTTTTCCTTTTAAAATTATTATTAAAAAGTCACTTGCAACACTGGATACTTGGTCTCACATGCCTGAAGTGCACCTAATTGCTGAAATATAGTCAGTTACTCTCTGAGAAAATGGGCTATAAATTAACGGATTGAAATGCAACAGCTCCAAATAGCAGCAGTAGAGAGGGATGCAGAGAATGCAAATATTGGAAATACTGGAGAGCTTCCAAGTGTTTGGCATTAAAAATAACAACAAAAAAAAAAGCCGCATGGCACAGCAATGTAAAGTCTCCTCTCTATAAGTCAGAAATCAAATTTTTTTCAAAGATGCTTCCAACTATAAAGCTAAAAGCTAAGAGTACTGGAGCAAACTGGATAAACTGGATAGTCAGTCCTGGCAAGATCATACCTTTTTTGTGGTACAGCTTTGAGAAAGGCAGTCGCCACAAGTAGATCTGGTTTCAGTGCCCTCTAAGGAGCTCTGTGGATCCACTTCTTGCTAATTTGTCTCATCAGCTTTGTGGAGGAATTGCAATGCTTTGATGAAAGTGAAGCCATTGAATTACTTTCAGTGATGATTCTGAATGTTAGACACTAAAAAGAAACAGAACAAACTGGAAGAGGCCTCCCCTCTAGTATCAATTTTCCATTTCCTTATCTATATTGACTGTGACAAGTAAATTTTGGATTATATTTTGTCTTATTATCTGCTATCCAAATACTTTCTGTAGCGTCCTCCAATTCCATCACAACTATGCCATCATGATGGTGATGCTCTTGTAAACCACAAAACAGAGTTATCTTATGTTGATGCTTATCTTCTTACTATATGTTTTCTGTCTTTATATAGGCTGAAGCTCATAACTATAGTGACTGAATTATTCTGGAGTATACCAGGTTGACCCGGTGGATTCTTCCTGACCTTAACTTCTGTATTTTTTGAAAAAGCAAAGAAAGGTAAAACAAAACCTACTCCAAATTCTGCAATGCAGCACAGATAAATTTGCCTTCAGATGGTCTGAAAAGCTAAATTATGCTTGCATTAAAAATTGCTCATCCAAGCAGAGATCCAAGATGTATTAAAACAATCTTGACAGCCACAAGAATGAAGCCACCATATGACCAAAAAGGCAAAGTGAATTTAAAAGGCTCTGTCCCCTTGTAGATAGAGGGGGATGTTTTAACTGCTCCAGGACACTTAGAATACTTCTCAGAATGACCTCTGAAAAAACAGGTATGTTTCTCTAACATACATCCTATGGCTATATGGCCTCCAATCATACAAGACAGACTAGAACAAACACTTTATGGCTTTACGTGGCCATTTTTGTGCAAGTGCTAGTATAGATGGTCTGGTAGAGGGGGACTGGGAACTCTGGACAACCTGTATGACTGTGTTTTAATATCACTGCACCCTTCATGACTGCTTTAATTTCTTTTTGGAGAGTTCCTTAAACCCTATCTGTGGACCAGAACCCAGAATACAAAACATTACTTAGCTTTTTACATATTTCTTTCCTATCTTTCTTTTTCCTCTGAACTTTACCAAGCTATATCAGAGTCAGCAGATTTCTGCTTCTATTACAGAACCAGTGTGAAATAATTTTCAACCTCCTCATTTAAACTTAAAAAAATAGGTGAGGGTAAAGGTAAGGAAAATATTTTTCTTCCCTCTGGTGTGAGAGCTGCTAGATCACGAGGATAGCAATTATTTGGGGACTTGTAAACACGGAATGCGTAAGTACCATATATCACTAGTGTCACACGTGTAATAAAAGTTACCACTTGGTACATCAGAAGAAGAAAAAGCTTCTCACTATGCACTTCATAGCACCTTTCTCCTTATACTCACAGCCCCAGATGCCAAGAGTCCCCTGCAGTAAAGCACATAGTGACTGAAGTCCTTCTCTTTTAGTCCCAGTTACTGTGATGCTATTTGTACTAACAGAAATGCTTAACCTAAAACATAAAATCTGTAAGCTGTTTGTCTCAGAGTCATCCCACAACAGCCAGCTTTTGAGTACTTGAACAGCTACATGCTCTGTGCTTCTCTAATGGGAATCTAAGCAGGAGAGGAGAGAGAGTGTCTATAAATGTTGATACAGAAGTGGCAACAGGATCAACAGGAAAAAGCTGGCATGGGAGGATTAAATATTGTCAGTACTTTTGGTGCAGCAACTTCTGGTTTTTGTTGTAAAATAATCAGAGGAGATACAGACACATCAGAAGGTATGAGAACAGGGCTTATCCCATTAGGAAGGAATGTTTTGTAATTCTAATTTGGCAAGGTTTTACTTGGACATTTAAAAGGCAGCTTTTATAGCAGCTTTTGTAGCTGGATTATACAGTGGAAAGTGTAGAGTATATAACCTTCTAGTCAAAGCTGCAACCTGCTAAACTACCATCCCTGTAGTTTTCCAAGGCAACAAAAATAGTCCTACAAAATTACTTCTAAACCTCCTTCTCTCCTTGCTCAGATTTATATGAGCTAAGCAGTCCAGTTGTCTGCCTTGGAATGTGAACACTCAGAAAAGGGTTCTTAAATATAAGCGAAGTCTCTGCATACTTAAAGATTATTGAATTTAATTCTATCTGTCAAGTGAGATTTTTTTTTCTTTTTCAGGCTACACAACTTCTCTCACCGTCATACATGAGTTACAAACATTGGTGTAAGGAATCAGCAATAATGTTGGAGTGTGTTCTAAGATGATACATTCTTCATCATTTTAGCATTAAGTGGTGTTATTTTTAACCACTGAAAGACAAACTGGTCCTAATTTTCTGGGAGAAAATCCCATAGGGAATTGGCTATTGATTAGCCAATATAAAAAACTATTCTTATTCTTTAAATATAGTAGCACTCACTTTAAACCCAAGATAATTTTAAAAGTGCCTGTCTTTCAGATATGAGAACATGGACACATTTCTGATGGATTATGAATTTTAAACATGTCTGCCAGCACACTTGGGAGGTTTGGAGGGGGTGTTGCTCCTCTGGTAAATGGTTTTCACCTTATATGGGCTAATTTTTACAGGGGAGTGCTGGCTGGGGTTCATTTCAGAAAAAAAAAATTAACGTGAATTGTAAAAGTTGGATTTGACTTTGCTACTTACAGAATGGAGGTTGGCCATTCTGTGTGTGCAGAGGTACAGAGCATCTGCCCAACATCCTTGCGGGATCACAGCCTTGGAACGTAATTGCTATCAAGCAGTTTCACAACTTTACCCTGCGGGGATTTAGGTTTGCTTTTCAGTCTTCTCCTGTGTGCGCTTAAAAAAAAGAAAGTCTGAGTTTAAAAAACACAAGACAAGCCTCATCCAAAATTCCTTGCTATTCATCCTTGTTCAAGGATATGGTGTAAAAGTGGCCTGGTAGAGATAGATAATGGTTAGACTCGATGATCTCAAAGGTCATTTCCAACCATAGCAATTCTGTGATTCTATGATTCTGATTCTGTGATTAATCAGGAAAATCAAGAGCTAAGCCTAAGTATGTCTGCAAGTCCAAACTGAGCAAATACTGGCCTATTGGTAGAGACCAACTTGAACTGGACCCTTTTTGCTTGAAGCCACACACTTCACAGCTTTACTGCTTCCTAGGCATGTTTTGTAGTAAGTTACTTAAATTCCTCATTAAAATTTGGGGAAACAAAAGTAAATGTCAAAGTATGCATCTTATCTCATTTGCAGTGTTGCACTGAGTTTATTTTTAAATCCTTGCAACCAAGAAACCAAGAGAATGCCATGTTCTTTTTGAAGTACATGTAAGGAGCACATATTAAAAAAAAATATTCTGAGTTGTCTCTAACTAAAAATTATTTACTGAAAAAGTTGGCAAAAGACTTTGATATTTGAAGAATTTTTCAGTTTAGTAAAGGCAAGTGACTAAAAGAAATCAAGAAAAAATGACCCATCAAAGGCCACTCTTCATTTTTCACATCTATGTTGGAGCCTGTAATATTGTATTTTTATTTCTGTGACACCTGTAGAGTGCAATAGCCAATAATGCATACTTCTACAGGAAACTGGTGCCTCAGACCATACATAGCATTAGAAAAAAAACCACTGTTGGACATCAGTGCTTAGAATTTATTGGGTTTTTAATATTGATTGACCTTATCTTTAAAAAAATTATCATTTCTTTTAAAAAGTGTCACTGCAAGGCATAATATTTGCTCTTACAAGACACCTGGATAGTAACATTAACGCATAGAACATCTGAAATAGCCATTTGGGTAGTTAAACATTAGACTTCAGGGCAGGAGACATTTTTTTAAAAATAATAGCTTTGAGTATCCTTTGCTTTTGTCCTAGGAACAGGGAAAGATAACTCAGTTTTCCAGGGGAGTCTACCTCACAGGCATTAGTTGAGTGCTTATGGCAAGACTGGGAGTACAGAGGCATGAGTGTCCCCTCCAAGTGGCTGAGTAGGGAGTAGGGATTCAGCTCCAGTGTTACACAGTCCAGACCTCCAGCAAGCCAAGCAAGCACTCCCTCTGAACCCAAAAGCCATATGAGCAAAGATTTGCAGAGGCTAACATTTCGATAAAATGATGTATGTGACAAAGTTTTGCTTCACCAAAGTACTCCAGATGGCTGTCTTGGGAAGAATTAAAGGGATGAAAAGAGGTAACGCTCCTAGGAGGTGGAGGATCCACAGGACAGATAGGGAAGAGCCTTTTCCCTTTTCCTCTACACAGTGACATGACTGGTGCCACAGTATCAGAAATGCTGCAGAGCCCCCTAACTCCCACTCCTGTGTTTTAACTGGTGCATACCATTCAAAGATTAGGCTCCCTTCAAGGCTTTTCCTTTTGTAGTGCACAATTAAGTCATGAGTATCCACTAAATCTAGTGTGTCAGTTTGAGATAGAACAGCCAGGGTTCTGCAAACTTCTTTTTGAAACAGCTTAAGGGTCTGCTCCTAAAGGACTGACAGCCTATAGCATTAAAGAAGCTCCTCTACCCTCATCAACTTTGTAAAAATCCAGAGAAACATATTCCTGTATAACTTTGACCAAGAGCTTTGAGCTCTGTGTGATAAATAGTTTCCCACCCCCACTGCTGATGTAGGCAAGAAAAAAACAGAAAGAATAGCTTTATAGACCTGTCACACAAATCTTATCATTTTCATATAACGCAGTCAAATTCAAAATAGATTTTAACACAGACTGTTGGGAACCAGATTATAAAACTTTTTTTCTTCCATAAGAAATTCCTTATTTGAATTTTTAAGAGGGAAAATAATAATAATGATAATGATAATGATAATGATAATAATAATAATAATAATAATAATAATAATATCAAAGCCTTTGTCTTACCATGCAACCCCCCTCTTTTTAAAGCCCTATTTCTCCATCCCTCTTTGCAAAAACAATAAATACATTCTTTCACACCAGGAATTATTAAGTATATTATTTATTGTAGTCAGGAGTTCCTTTCTTAGTATCCTGGATATGAGCTCATGCCATATCAACAACCAACAATAGCTATTGTTCCTGGAGTTTTAAGGAAGTTTCTGTACCCTGTTTCCTGAACACAGTATGTAAACTAATACATACAAAAAAGGTGTTTCATATTATTCCAGGTACATTGGGCCCCCTCCATGTCAGCCTGCTAGAAATCTTTTTCCCAGAGTTTGAAGAGTAAATGTATACTTGTGTTTATTCATCTGTGAATTGAAACAGGTACTTCCATCACAAACTATATGGAAAAAGAATGCAGAGAAACACAACAATGTGGTTAATTTGGAAAGAGCACTTTCTAGCTCTTGGCTATTAAAATTGACTGCCTTGATGGATTAGTTCCTCAGATAAATCATCATTTCTGTGATGTACTTGATTAAGAAGTCTAAAACCTCTCCAGCTTCATATACATCAGAAAGGTTGGTGCTTATTGTCACGTAACAGCAATATCTCCCAGCAAAGAAGGTGTTGGCTAAAGTGATTGACTGGGTTGTGACCTATTTCTCCACCAAACCCTCAGGCCTAATATCCTATATAGGCAATACATATATACCTTTTTCTGCATAAAATTTGCCATTGTGCTGGAAAGATGGGGTGAACATCTCCGGGTGCACAGAAAACACATGAACCTTCTCATGATGCAAAACCAGAATATCCCAGCATGACCAAACAGGGCAAATCTGCCTTGCAATTTACCTCTTGCAATACTACTGCCTTGCAATATTACATATTTCTTAATATCATAGAATCATGGAATGGTTTGGGTTGGAAGGGACCTCAAAGATCATCTAGTTCCAACTCCCCTGCCATGGGCAGGGACACCTTCCACTAGACCAGGTTGCTCAAGGCCTCATCCAACCTGGCCTTGAACACCTCCAGGGATGGAGCATCAGCAAGCCCCCTGGGCAACCTGTTCCAGTGTCTCACCACCCTCAGAGTAAAGAATTTCCTTTTAATTTCCAATCTAAATCTACCCTTTTCCAGTTTGAACCCATTACCCCTTGTCCTGTCACTAAGGGCCTTTGTGAAAGGTACCTCCCCAGACTTCTTGTAGGTCCCCTTCACATTTCTGCCAGTGAGGGCAAAATCTGTCAGACTTTTCTTCACTGCCACAGTCTTCATCTTCTGGAGAACGGTTGAGACATCCCACTTACACCAGGGTATCTGCAGGTAGTAGAGGTTACCATCATTTACCTGTCCTTCCAAAATGCTAGCCAGTTCTCAGGCCAAACAAATTATGGGTTTTTGTGTGGGTTGCAGTGAATGCTTGCAATCTCAAATCAGGTCTGGCAGGCTTTACTACATGCAAAGCTTTGCACATTGCTCTGTGCAGTCCCCACACAACTGTTCCTCCTAGGCAGTGCCTCACTCATACATCCAACAGTTAGCCATACCACAGTAACAGACTCACAGAAAGGCTATGGTGGGAAGGCACCTCTGAAGATCATCTCACCCAACCCCCTTGCTCAAGCAGGGTAATCTACAGCATGTTGTCCAGGACCATGTCTAGCCAGGTTTTTAATATCTCCAAGGTTGGAGACTCGGTAGCCTCTCTAGGCACTTCCTTCTAGAGTTCGATCACCCTCACAGTACAAGAAGTTTTTTCTTCTGTTTAAGAAAAACTTCCTGTGTTGTGTTTTGTGCCCAGTGCCTCTTGTCCTGTCACTGGGCATAGCTGGGAAGAGCCTGGTTCCAGTTTACTAAAGGAAAGAAGATGCTTATTTTACTGCTATGGTTCTGCTATACATCCACACGTTTCCCCACTGCCTGCTGGAGCTCTGTGCCTTTTGTGTGAGATGTCACAGAGACATCCAGTAGAAAAAACACCCCCAAAGACCCTGCCACACTGGTCCTGGTTAGGGTGCTGCTAGAGCACTGCAGTGAGCACAGCTTGTGAGGAGAATAGAGGAATATCCCACAGTGTCAAGCTGAGCAGAATGCCATAGCTGCAAGTGCCTCTCAGTGACATTCCTGTCTACTTCTGGGAACTTCTCCAGATCCTTTCTTCCAGGTACCAGTTATGATGATAAACCCCTACCCTCAGTCCTCCTAGTTTCATCACTGCTACTTTTATAATGTAATGCTCTAGGAAAGGAGACTGTTTTCTGGTGAGGATTGATGACCGTGGTCTGAACCTTAAAATGGGACAAGAAATAAAGACGTGATAAAGACATTAACAATGTATGGTTTAATATATCAAGGCTGGGCAAGCCAATTAGGACTGAATAGAAAGTAAGCTAAATCTTTTCCCACAACTCTAATCCTTTCTGTAGGATTTGAAAGAGAATAAAAAGCTGCTACTGCTTTAAAAGTTACTTTCATGGTCATTTTTATGTTTTTATACTAATACTCATGCTCCTGCCAGGAGCACAAATGAAAGTGCTGAAATACCCCATAGCCTTTCCTGTGAGATTTGCAGACTAATTTTACAGATCTAACAAGTTTGAATTATTGGGATAGGATTCAAATAAGCTTCTAAATTTGGGAGTATCTCTCTGAATCCAATATGAGATCTTTACTGTTTGAATTTCCCCCAACCCTATGGGAGCCACAGTATATTGTTGTGCTTTTACTGCATGTCCAATTTAATAGTTTAATGCTGGCTCTTAGATCTTTTATTTCCAGGCAATCTGTTCAATTACTAACAGTGTCCAATTGACTCCTCTGACTGCCACTATTCTCAGAGCATGAAACAGAAAGTGAACTTGGAAGAGCAGAGAGAGGGCAGGCAGAAGTATGGACAGCCCAGTGAAGTCTTTCAGCTGCACTTCCAGTTAAGATTTCAGAGCACTAAAGTCCACTGGTGAGAAAAAACAAGGAAGGAAAACGGGCAAAGAGAGAATCAAACAGGAAGATGAGACCATGTCTCATTGCCAGCAGCCTCTTCAATCCTGTAACATGGGATTCCCTCTCAAACACCCACACAGAAAGCACTATGGATGGGATTGCAGTCCCTAGAACAACCCAGGAAAGACATTTTAATGTAAAAAATTACTCTTCCCAGTGTCTAAATTATGCCAAGGATTTCCCTATTCCTCCTATAAAACTGGAAGAACAAAAGGCAACTTAAAGCTCCCTCTATCCTTGAACTGAACTTCTTATTTTTAGCTCATCAGGCTAGTGCTGAGATTTAAATGAAACATTTAATTGTCCATTTTCTCATTCCACCCAAAAGAGGAAGGAAAAAAATCATCAATATTAATAATCAAAACCTACATAAAGAGGAATTTTAATACATATATATGAATTATGCCCTTGTAGACAAGGTTGCTGCTATCAATTGCTCCCTGGCAATGAATAACGAATTAACCTTCTGATCACCATCAGCTATGATTTTACTCTGGGTATGTCATGAATTCTATTCCCAAAGTCAGTGAGGACCTGATCCTGCAAACATTTTGGCACACTTTCAGTTTTGACCCTAAATATATATTACTTAAACTCTGTGATTCCGTCTTATTTGACAATAATTTTAATGGAGCAGCTTTAGAGTATCTGAAAATGTGGGTGTTTGTGGTATTAGTGTGTACATTTGAAAAAAAAAAATCTATGTTAATATAGATATTTCTTGAAGTGTGAATGTTGAAGTTAAGGAAAAACATTTTTTAAAAAAATTCTTGGATAGAAATGCAAAGAAAAAATAATAGTTGTCATCTTTCTTAATGCATCCTTTTCACTGTAGCTTTTAAGTAACAAAACCCTTAATCTTATTAACTGAAAATAATGTCTTTTTTTTTGTGAAGCCCACCCCCCCCCAAAGGTCTTTTGCAGGCCTAAACTTAGAAACCATATTTTTACATAGGCTTTGAAAAGCAAAATCTAAAAACATTCTAAAGGAAAAAGGTTAATGAATAAGTATCTTCTCCATTTTTGCTCTGCTTCCACAAGCCTCACCACCATACACACAAACACACACACACACAGAGTTTAAGGACTGACTGGCAGCTGAAAGCAGATATTCCATACAAGCAACATTACAATAAGGCCTATAGAAAAGAAGACTCTAAGTGAACTAGAGAATTGGGTTTAGAAAGTCATTTTAAAATATTTTCCATTCAGCTATTAATATTGTATTAAAAAAAATAATAGTTTTAGCTCAAATTCCCATGTTTCAAAGCTCACACAGCTCTAACGCTGAGGTTATCTTGTTTGGCATGAGAACAGCTCATGTCTACATTAAAGCTGGAAGCTTAGAAGTGACATAAACAGGCCTTTTTCTATAAAGATAAAAGGCTAAGCTTTAAAGAATTTTATATTTATAGATAAACGTTTCCATAGTAATCATTACAGTGAAACTTGCTGGTGTCAGCAATCCTTTGCATACAAAAATGGCTTATATTCAAATTAGCAGGAATCACAGAATCAGACCCCAGCTGCTACCTGAATGAAGGGCTTAGAGGAAAAGTGTGAATTGGGGTGGGAAATCGCCCTTATTTTGATCACTTCTCCGCTCCTTTCTGCCCCATGTACTGATATATAAAGCGGGAGATAAGTTATAGGAGGCAACTTTGCAGCGCCCAAAAACAATTTAGGGGACCGAGGTGTCCTTTTCCATCTCTAATTTTTAAGCTTCAATGATATAAATACAGATAAATTAAAAAGCAGAAAGCTGGGTCAAGTGACAGCTGTATGGTTTTCCCCTCACCTATTCCCTGCGATTTGAATTCTCTTACAAAATGGTACAAATTCAATCAGTGCTTTGGGAAGATGTCCATTGGTTGTTACTTGGGGTGAAATCTCTTTCCCATAGCCCTCAGTGAAGCAGGATTTCCCACTTAGTGCTTGACAAAGGCCTATATAAGTACTGTCCCACTGATGAGCCTTGCCGGTTCAGGACTGCCTTCTTATTACATCCTCTGCAACAGGCAGACTAGAATTTAAAATGATGGAATTTATTTAAAGCAATGAGGCTACAATAATCATGTAAGATAAGACTCAAACTGCATGTTTCTGAAGGTTTCTACAATGCCCTGAAGTCAATTAGGTTTTAATTAAAAAAAAAAAAAAGTGATGTGAAGGCTTTCAGTCTATGAATTTTTCAAGCACCGCTAGTTAATTAAACAAAGGAAGGGAAATATCACACTCCCTTTTTTACAGGTGGCAATATGAAGGAGAAGAGAGGTGAGGTGACTTAGTCAGGGACAATGTGGTAAGTCAGTAGTGCCTGGCACAGAACCAAGCCTCCTCACTCTGAGATTACATCCTACTCACTCCTTGAAGTCCTGAAGAGGGAAAAGAAAAATAGCTAACAGAGCTGTTCAGCTTTGAAATGAGAACGCTGTGTGTGTGAGCCCACAGGCGTATGAACATATGCCATGAGAGAGATGCAAGTAATACTCCCTGATCAGCAATAATAAAAACCTCCCTCCTCCACCTTCTTTCTGTTAAAAAAAAAAAAAAAGGCAAATCAGGGAGGGGAGTAATTCTGAGTGGTTTACAATTAATATACAAATGTTTCCATTGTAATCAGCACACTAATACCTGTCACTGTCAGCACCTCTTTCCAGAGAGGGCTCGCTCACTGTTTCTCTTGGCACACGGCACTCTGACATTCACAAGAGATTACTTTCATAAGGTGCTCCATATGCACACTCAATAGCCATTTTACCCAGGTTTTTATGATATCTTTGGAGACATATATCCAGTTGTTTGGCTCCTGCAAAGCTACTGAAGTCTGGGACTCAGCTGGCAGGAAAAGTAGCTTCCAATAAATAATGAAACTCTTTTGGACGGGGAGATGTTTGTGTTAACACCTAGCAGAAAGGAAGGAATGGGGCCGGGAAGAGTGGCCACACTTCAAAGAGGTTGCCCCTGGCAGGCATAGGCACCCCGCAGCAGCTGGTGCTGCCCGCGGTTGGCAAGCTCTGCTGGAGCCATGGCTGCCTTGGCTGTGAGCGGCGCCGAGGAGATCGGCAGAAGGACTCATGGCTGGCCAATGTTCTCAGGTGCTGTCACGGAGCATTAGAGCCTGTGTTAAGCAGAGAATGATATGGGAAACATTAAAAGAAAGTGGAGGGCCTGCGCTCCGCTGACCGGAGCTTTCACAGGTTTGATGCAGCAGTAGCCCCACTACCTCCTTGCTGTAGGAAAATACTCTTTGTTGAATTACTTCTTTAAAAATTATCATGTCTCATGCGTTGTACTACACCCGCTATCTCCCTTGCAGGAGGACTGTCTCTTTCAAAATAGTTATGTCCAAATCTGTTTTGTTACTCAGGATCCTTATGATATAGCTTAGATTTTCATCCTAGTCAGAAGTGTCTCAGTGGAGATATGCATAGCAAGCTGCCCTCGTCCAAATACCTATTTCTCCTATGAGATGTTCAGCAGCAAACCTGAAGCATTTCTTCTCCCCTCTGCTCCTCACATTCCCTGTGTAACTGAGGATTAAAACACGAGAGAGGCAGGGTAGTATTGCAGTGCAGTTGTAACACTTTAAAATTATTTGACCTGAGCCAAGACCCAGGGAAGTCTGTGGGTATGGACCAATCTCTGCCACTGGACAGCAATGCTAATTATACTTTTGCACTTTTGCAGCACATGCCATGTTTTACAGGCATCAGTTAAGACCCACAGGTTTCTGGTGAGGAAGAAAACCAGCCATGTCATAGAGGAAGAACACACGCTAAGGCAGATCTTTTGCTGTGTGTGGCTCAGGAGATTATAAAGAGAAATCTGGGAATTCTCAGTCCTTGCTGCACTTCCACTCTCAATGGCCACCTATTAGGGAAACCCACAGTGGATGTCAAAGTGGCTCTTTCTGAAGCCGTTCCCCCCTAGCACACACATTCTGGAAACTACCCGCCTTCTTGGCTCCATGTGTGGGTATATTGTCTATGCACACCAACAGCTTCCAAACTCTTACCACAGATGCAAATTCACCCCACCTCTGTGAGCATATGCACATACACTCATAATTTAAAAAATTAGATCTCTGTTCACCAGCCATTATGTATCACACAGTAGGGTCTGATAGACCACTGGTTCCTCTCAATTGCTTTGAACAGTAAAGAAATGCAACTACTTGCCTTCTGTGTTGGCAAATGGTGATTTCTGCATTGTTCTAGTAGTTGTAGTGTGTGTGCTCATGTGTGTTAGTGTCAGAGGGGCATACATTTGGAGAAGAGCAGATGCTTTAGTTAAATAGCCTGAGATTCCACTCTAATCTCATGTTATTGTGACTGTTATGAAATAAACTCTGCGCTGAAATTTTCTGTGTGTGGTCTCAATGGAAGGTAACATATTATAGAAAGTTCGAGAGAAAGTCTGCTTACACATTTTATGTTGTGAGAGTAGGATGGAAAACACTTTTGCTGTAAGTTTCACATGCGTGGCTTTTTTTTTTTTTAATAGACAAAATTAGAAACTTCAAATGCAGTTTCCCTCAGTTTTTATAGACCTTGTTGAAAAAACAGTCTGAGACAGATTGGTCAAGGGTTCTTTGAATGACCACATTTGCAGATGCTGATTATAAAAAAATGATGCCATTCACATTCCAGAATATTTCAGCATTCTCAGACAATATTGCAAGGGAATTAAATGTACTTATTTCACCACTCTTTGTTGATGGACCAATGCATAAGTAGGGACAGGATAACAAAACACTTGACTACTCTGAAATGCCATCTTAAATCATTTGAATAACAGGTGAGTCAATATATAACTTCACGCAGCACTTCATAGTGGCAGAAATGCCAAGAGTATCCCGCTCCAATACAGGAAAAGATGCAATTCCCCCTTATGTTCTTTCTATTTCTTGATTTTTCCAACTCCTTTTTTTTCGTCCCCATGAATTGCCTGTCGCCCCCACCATCCTCCTTCACCTTCCCACACAGATCCTTTTTTGTAAGTAACTGTGGAACATTCCAGCTACGTTGTGAGTTAATGCAGTGCGATAGAGGGAGAGGCAACATCAGGGAGTCAGAGATTTGAAAAGTTAAGGGGCTGAGTCTCTGGCTTCAGTTCAATCGATAATCACTGTGCATCTGGCCCCATGTTTCTCCTGCACAATTAACTCAGCCACATTGCACATACCTTGTTTCTTACATCAATTTGCGAAAAGCAAATTAACTGTTTGCAACATTGAGTCCTGATTGTGCAGGATGGTGAAAAACTCTCACTGATGTCAGTATAGACAAAGAGAGATTCAGTACAGTGTGCCCAAATAGACCCTGGGTTACAAAGGTTTAATTTGCAATGCACCTTGAGATCAGGGAACAGTTGACATAGGAGCCTTTTCTCCCTCGTATGACAACTTCAGGCCCTGCTAGGAAGAAAATGCCCATAGCCATTGGGGTTGATAACTAGGCAACTAAAATCAAAATTAAAACTGCAGAATGAGTGTGGCTGGGCTGCTCTTTTTGTTGTTGTTTTGAGAAACCAACTAATTAGACAAGGGCCAGGCACTGCCTGCATACCACGATAGCTACGACAGTAGTTCGTGTAACCGTGGAGTAATTTGAGGTGCCAAGTAAGTAGTTTTCTCCCTCTCCAGAAATGACCACAACCCTTGCAGAAGGCACAAGTGCTTTGGTAAGGAGGTGCTTTATGCTGCTCCAGGTTACACCCCCATCTACACAGAGTGGAGTAAAGCAGCGTAGATGGTGTTGGGAGTGCTTGAGGCCTGGGCTTTTCATGTCCATCCTCCATTTTTCTTTACATCTGTAACCTAAATGCCAACCACCCTAAACCCTTATAGGGGCTAAAATTAAAGCAGTACAAGCATTTGCACCCAGAAGAACCTGAACAAATTTCAAAATACATAAATTTCTCAAAATATTTCTCTGTCAGCTCTGAGTCCCACCTTATGCCACAAAACAGAGCCAGCTGGAAGTCAGCAAGGCTGAGCAACTTCCCTCCTGCCTGGGGCAGATTCTGTCTCTCATGCTTTAATGTGAGCCAACTGCAGTGGCAGTGCTAGGTTTCCTACAGCCCCCTGGCTGGACAGTGCCACCTGTGAGGCTGAGCAACCCCTAAGCTGTACGACCAAGCCCAGCATGCGCCAGTGAAGACCCCCTTTTCCAGCATGGTTTGCCATCAGCCTCGCCTCACCTTCCACAAGAGCTCTGCAGTCCTAGAGCTGCCAAGGCTCAGTTCACTCATGGTTCTGTAGGGCAAAAGGTTGGTTAAGAATATTTAAGCTTCTTTGGTTTCATTATTACTTCACAGCATCAAGAAGTTAGTGAGGGAGCTTCGGATAGCTGACATTCACAGCATGCCAAATTGCATACCCAGCCTTCGATTCAATGTCTACCGTGACCCATGATGGTAACTCTACCTCCTCCTCTACCAACTCAAGGCAAAAAGCGACATAAAGCTTTGCAAGTATAATCCAAAAGCAGGCTGAAGGAGATTTCCCAATTCTAGCTTGAAACGCTAAAAATAAATACACATACATGTACATACTTACATACATACGCTACATACCAACACACATACCACAATTTCCCCTTATCTATTCCCTCCTTTGCCTTTGCCTATATCAATTCTACCACAAAGGCAAAGGTACAGTTCACCTGACTTTCAGCACACTAGTGTCAGATGGCATCTGGTATCCATCTCAACAACTATTCGAATGGCCTTTCGTCTGAATTTGTTTCTCATTAAACATTCCTGTACACATTGCAAAATCATGCAGAGAGTATGGAGCAAAGGAAATCAAGCAGTGAAGTTTATGACTAGAGTGATCTTTTACTTTGCTGACCAAACCAAATGTATTTTTTCCACTAATATTACATTCCATCTTTTCCTCTAATTTTATTCTACTTGAATGAACCCTTCCTTCATTTTGTTGAGATAATTATTTTTTAAATTATGAATGTAAGTAAAATTTAAGATAACAAAGCAAAGAACTTCAAATGAAAAAGTCAAAACATTTCTTTTTCAAATTCAAAATTTCAATTTTTTTGACAGATTTGTGAATTTGTTTCTTCTGGAGCTAAATATACAGAGCTGCTAAGAAGTTTCACTGCAAAATTCTCCCTAGCTCTGAAGAGAAGTGGTTTTGCGTGTGCCTGCATTTTTGCGTGGAAAGAGGAGCCATTTAGCAAGCTAGGACAATGCTTAGAGCTGCCAGCACTGCCCCTCTTGATTGCCAGTGTTGGCTTCTGTCTGCTGCCTGCCTGGAATCATTTTGCTGTGGATCATATAATCTCCTAGCATCATTGCCAGGGTCCCCAAGGCTTGGGGGTTCTCGACCTCGGTGCAAGTGTGAAACATTGTTCACGCTCACTTTGCACCAGTCAGTAACAGCAACATTCAAGCAGAAAAATGTTTACTGACTTGAGTAATAGTTTAGCAAATCTCCATCAGGTTCTTTTTCCTCCCTCCCCAAACAATTGAAACCAAACAAAAACTGATATTGATCACCATGTGTTCAGAGTCATGGCCCACTTTCTCAGCTGGAGCACAGCAGAGCTCTCCTGGCTCTCAGTGCAAGGATGCTGATTTATACGAGTGAGGCACATGGCCCACAGTTTGTTACACATCCAAAATCCCATATAGACTTAATTTTGCTTTTCAAAGCCTACAGAAACCCACAAATTAACACCTTTTAGCATTATTCACTTCCAGTTTGTCAGTTTTTCTGCAGTAATCGACTAACAGTTGTTTTCAAGTTAGGGTTTATCTCTTGTTGGCGGGTAGATTTATGACACATGGTTACATCTAGAAGAATACATTAGAAGTTTTTTTGAGCAACTTGGAACTACAAAGGCAAACTAGTGCCTTGCAGTTGCTATAATCTTTGATGTCAGTGGGAGACTGCATTTACCAAAATCAAGCAAGAGAGTTCTGTTGTCTGCGACTACAGCAATCCAGGTTAAACTTTTAAAGAAGCCGAGTCAATGCAAATAACTTTGACGTACACTTTCGAAATGTTCAGAAATATTAACAGAGTGCCATGCATAAAACTTTTACCTGTATATCTCCCCCTCGATTAACTTCTTTTTCTGAGAGAGAGAATGCTGTTTCTTATATAGCATCCAGCTGAACAAAGGAGAAACAGAGCCTGAACTCTGTGCTCTGGGCACCAGAATCTGATGCAATTCACTTTCATCTCCGTGTAGCTTATCTGGGTAGGCAGACCCAATGGAGGCATGAATTCCTAAGGATAAGTTATATTATACAGCATGTGACTGGATTCAGCCAACTCACCAGTGATGAATTTGCCGTCTCTTCCAGAGTTTCACTTGCTTTTAAACAGAAGCCTTCGCAAACGGAATTAGTCTGTCAGTGTAATCTTTACCATAGTTAGACATGATGCAAAAAAAAAGGATACAACTATGCAAGTTGCAAACACACAGTCCAGCCTGCATGTCAAACTGGACACATGTGGTTGTATTCATGTATATATACACATGTATAAAACACACATGACCTGAGTGAGCTTATCTTTAATGGCACAGGATTGTGACTTAGGAAAACAGAATCTGAGTCCCAGCCTTGCTACCGAATTCTTCTGCAACTTGAATTAATACATGTAATATCTTAGTCTCTCATTCACTTATGTAGACAAAACAGTCCTTTGGGGGAAAGGGCTGTCTTCACTGCATGCTTGTACATTGCCTAATGAAATAGCTCTGATGTGAGTTGGAATTTTGTCATGTCACAAATAAGTTATTGATAGTTCTTTTTTTTTTTAATGCCAAAAATGGCTCACAATGAGGGCAGTCTTGGGCAAACGCTGTAATTAAGGAACAACATGATTTTAGTTTTGTTCTAAGTTTACTTAATAAATACTGCAAATGCTTGTCTTACAGTACCAGTTCAAAGCATTCCAGGTTTCAGTAAGCTGCTCCTCTGTTTGGGGGTATCAGTATAATATATGCTGGTATTTTATAAGGGCTTTCTTCAGACGTGCAGAAATTTGAGACAGAATTCATCAACACCTTTTCTCTGACTGCCAACGCAGAGCCGTGGCTGGGAGATGTGAAATATTCTGTAGCAGCTCTGGAACAGAGGACCCAACTGGGGAAAGTAATCAAAACTGCATGGTGGTGCACAGACTATAAAGCCCACGCCCGATTCACATCAGCCAGCATTCGTCTAGGTTGCATTGCAGTCAAGTTGTGTAATTCTAATATTTCTCCTGGAAAGGTAGCAACTTCATTAAATGTGACACTGTACACTATCCACCATCACTCTCGTCATCCTCCTCTAGGATACACCCACACCCCCATGCTACAGAAAGCTGCAGAGCCAAAGACCCTTGTTGCCCATCAACTGTCGAGAAGAGACCAAGCACAACTTTCCAAGCCCTGTGTCATGATTATTTACCGCACAGACCTCTCCTTTTAAATATGTGTTTTAATTTCCTATAATCCCAGCTCCTACCATGATTATGTGGAATTCCATTTATTCTACTTGTTCTATTTTAAAAGGGATGAAGTCATCCGTGCTGGAAACTATGACCTGATTGAAAGTACTGAAATGCTGCAATGTCTCAGACACAGCTCTGGCACATGAAGAAGTATAAATTAAACTCTTCTGCAGACATTTGATCTCTTGCTATGAAAAGGGATATTGTGCTTCCTCTGTTCAACAGTATTCTCTGTCCACTGTGAAAAGAACTCTGTTTGCATGTTTTTGTTTGTTTTTTTTTTTCTAAGTGTGGCATTTTTTTCCACTCTAAATAGGATTGCAAATTAAGCTTCAACATGTATATACACAGAGTCTACATATTTCTGACTGCTGTGAACTAAGGGATGCCAATGACAAATCTCACAGACTCATTAACTGATTGACTTGTTACCAGTGAATCTAATGCCTCTGAGCTTCAGGAATGTATACTCTATACTATATGCAGGACTTTACAATTGCAAACCATTTTTGGTCATAAGTAACAGATCAGCAGAAGCAAGGCTGCATGTTAATGCAGTCAACAGTCATTGCTTATAGTTGCCTACAAAAATTTCAGTAGCCAAGCAAACTTTGCCCCTCTTAGCATAAAGCCACCATTTATAGATGCCATTTCCTTATTCAAGGTAATTCTATGTCCCTTGCAAACTCTAATATAGTTCTTTGCAGAAGGGTCCTCTTACTTTAGAATTTTAAATAAATGTGTATAAACCTGGGTTCATGCAACATGAGCTATAATTCAGCATGTTGTGCTGTAAAATAATTCAATAAAGTTAACCATCTCATGCTACACATTTGCTACAGAATTAGCTCAACTTGACTACTCAACTCTAGAGCTAGGAAAGCTTAAGTGAGAATAGCCATGATGAAAAATAGTACTTGAGTTGCTGCAGGGTTAGCAACAGATGAGGGGTGTGAATTACAGCAAATTCTCCCTCTTTTCCACAACAAGCCAGACAACTCATATTAATAGTTAAGGAGTGTTTTGTGTCAGTAAGATTCATGTTAGGGGCAGTACTCTTGTTAATACTTCATTGAAAACAGACACTTAGTGATTTCTCTATTAAAATGCTTTCAACTTATAACAATATTGGACAAGAACTCAAAATGCTCAATACTGACCTACCTTTGATCCCACAAAAATTTAAGGGGGGGAAAAATCTCTTGTTGCAGGAGGTGGAAGCAGAGTAAAATCTCAATAATATATATTTTTTTAATAGAAGCCCTGCAAAAAGCAGCCTGTATACTGGTACCTGAGTTATTTCTGTCCTGTATGTGGCTACCAGCAACAGCGTTTGCCAGCGTGGTGTGGACCCATGGCCAGGCAGGTCAGGGCTGCAGTGAGCTGGAGACCAGCCCTGTTCCAGTGTCACTGGGGCAGCCACTGATGGCTCTGGGAATGCAAATGGGGTCCTGGGCCATGGGTGGAGGTGAGGGAGCCTGGGCAGGGCCCCTCAAGATCCTGTCACCAACACCGTGAAAAGGACAAATAAACTGCCTTAACTTACGATCTTTTGCTGGGGATACAATATCCATTTGTAGGATCTTCTAGTGGACAATGCAAGTGATGCCTTCAGAGAAAGATATCACCTCTTCTCTTTTAATGCTAGAAACAGCTCAGTCCCCTGTCCCTGCCTCAGTACAATTGTATATCTTTAGCTAGTCAAAAGACTCTTGATACCAATTCCGTTGACACTTTTTTGTTAGAAGACTGGTTTTTTGCTAGCCACCATTTTTAGTAGCATGCTCTTTCCTTAAAAAGAATCCAAACTTTTGTTGAAACAAAAAGGTTTTGAGTATTTTAGCCACAAATATCTTGAGTTTACCTCTGCTAGTCTCTACTTTTCCCTACGTTTTCTACTGCTAATGGAGCCTTGCAGTAAAAAACTCCACCCCTTCACTATATGTTCCCTTCTTTCATTTCATGATAATATGATGTTCAGTCATTGCTCTTTGATGTTTCTTTGTGCTGGGATTTTCAAAGGAAATTAACTTCCAAAATACGACACCACTCAGCAGCAGAAGCTGAGCACCTAACTTCAGTGGGACTCACTGTGAATTCAAGGTCTAATACTGACAAGATACGTGTCATCTGTGACCTAGAGACTGACATCTTTTGTGGAATTTATTCCTGTCAGAGATATGTGGTAGTGTGAGAGAAACAAATGTCCACTGGAAAACTGAAAAAACTGCAATACATAACACATATCTCCTTAGGTTTTTTTTCAATCGGAAGTCCTTTTGTCATCTCTGGACCTTTCAATATAAAACAGAAATCAGCCAAAACAACCAAAATAGCATAATACACATTGGCTGTGCAGCTTCTGCTTCATATTTGCAGAGTCTTTACACTAGCTTTTGAACACTATATCTGAGTGCTTTATTGTGAGTTGGCTGTTCTTGTGGAACAGCCTTCAGAAATTGTTTGAGTTCCTTCAGTGTGACCAGATTTATTTTGCTTTGGTAGAGAAAAGCATTTTCAGTAAGTTGAAGCTTTGCGATCAGGCAGTTCCTCTAGAAAGAGAAGGGTTAAGATCTAGTCCCCACTCAGAGACCATATTTTACATGTAATAATCAGTCAAGGAAAAGGACATTTCACTGGCAAACAGAAGCAGGGGGAAACAAATGCACTGATAAGTAAACTGCTAAGTAAAAAAATGGAGGCGAGGGTCATCTTTAAAGACAAGCTCAGGCAGACTTTGCAAGCCCAGTCAGAGAGTGAGTGGGTGTATGGCAAGCATCTGCTCCCCAGAGCATGCAACGGAGCAACTCCAGGGACAAAACCAGGCTTTCCTGGAAATTGATGTCCAGCTGCTCAGCTTGAAGTACTTCTAGCAAGACACCTGAGCTGAAATTTTGAAATTTTACACCTTACTTGAAATTTAAATGTAAATAGCAGAAGGTATCACCAGAGCTGTTCCCTATGATCCATATTTCCTTCAAACTAAAATCACAGTCCAGCTCCCCAGGTTGCTTTTCTGTATGTAGTTGGTACAAGTGTCTTCCCCTGAGCACTGCAGAGGAGGAGAAATAGTTCACCACTATCTGAAATATACTAATATCTTCATTAGGGATATGGACCTGTAAATTTGCAATTGAAATTTAATGAATTTAATGAATAGATTTTCTGGTTCTTTTTTTCCCCCAGGGCTTTATCATTCTTGACAAAGAGAGCTCCACCCTTTGCTTATACCTTTGCAATTAGCCATTTAGTCCTCAAGATTGTTACAGCAGCACAGCATCAAATCACATTACTGATTTCTATGTAAGAATTTTCCTTTGAGTGCCTTATTTCCTCCAATGTCCAGGACATCGTTAAGAACCCTATGGTTGCTCCCCAACAAGCACTTTCCCAACTCTTACAGCTACTCCTGGTTATACCACCCTTGTCTCTCCTGATGTAATGACGCAGCTGGCATCCCAGCTATATCCTTTATACTGCTGGTGGCTGGAAGGCAGGTTGGGAAGTAGCATACTTATTTTTGACAGCCATCCATCATAGTTCACCTGGAATCCTAGAAGGGAGACTGCAGAGGCATTATCTGAAGATCTCTAAATCTATAACTCAAATATCTACGGAGTGTGTGTTCTCCTAGCTGGGAACACATTCATCAGATTTTTCCAGTAGTCTGCAGCTTTAATATGGTTTTAGAAATCCAGAGCACAGAGCCACAAAAACTTCCCATTTTTTCTGCTAACCATGCAAAGCATCATGTGTCTCTCCATGCGGAAAAAGCGATAGTCAAGTCTTCTCACCAAGGATGCTCTGGATTTAGTGCTGCTGAAGACTTTATATCTTCCTGAACTGGAAAACCATAACAGCCTCTCTGAATTTCACTGGCATTCAACCCATATGATGTTTAACTCCCTCAAACCAGCAAAAGAAATAAGTATGAAGGTAGATACTTTCTGATGTCTCTAAATACCTTGTTACACATGTTGCTCTACTTCACCTACGTTCACATGAATGACAAAGGGAACACATTACTCTGGAAAGGATAATTCCATGAAAATACAAGCAAAAAACCTGTAGTGGGTCAGACTGTCTGGCTCACTATCATGTCTCCACCTGTGGCCGTAAGTGGATGCCTGGGAAAGAGTATAAAATAGAGGAAGAAAGAGATACTTCTCAAGAATACTCTCAGCTTCCAACAATTTCTTACTCAGAAACTTCCTGTCCTGGGTAAACCATGTTGCCTCTTCCAAAAACCCCACTCTCTCTGTCCTCTCCACACAGTGTAAACCCAGACTGAGCCTAACAGTTTGGCTTTTCCAGTTCTTAAAGCATTCAAGTGGGACTACATGTAATCTGCCCCCACCACAGTTTTTCCATACTTAACTGGCTTTCCTCTAGCACTACTGACCATTAGCACAAGATGCTGAAAGGCAGAGTCCTCCCACCTCCACTGCTGTTTGTAATTGTTCCTACCAGAAGTCATTCTTCAAAAAGAACAAAAGAAATTACATCAAGAGAAGGTGAAGGATGTTGTGTCCTCTGATTTCCCTCCCTTCTCAGGAATGATCTGGCAATCAGGTTGGCTTTGTCCAGAAATACCAAAAAGTTATTAATAGTATTTATTATTTATGTTTTTTCCACCGTCCCAGTAAAGTTGCTAGTTAGCTGCTCTTGAAAAGTGCATATATAAAAAACTTACCATCAAACTAAGAGAAAATGCTTAGTATCTAACCTGGACATAGAAAGGCACTATAAAAGTTTCATCAAAATCTACTGTAAACATTTCATTTGTCTGTAATGACCAAAGTTCAAGCTGTGCTTATTATGCACTTGTTGACTGGAAAAAGAGAAAGAACACACATGACATTATTTTCAATTCCCTGATTGGCTCTGATGACCAAGTTTCAGGTGCAAAAGGTCCAAAGAAGAAGAATTTAAAACTCACTTTGGTTAAAAATTAACACATCCAAGCCTACAATTCATTTCCTATGAATGCTTATTAAATTCGACTCCATGGATGTTCATGAAAAGAGTACAGAGTGAACAAACTCTTGCAGAGTGGGGTTTCAAATCTGTGGCAGTTTCAAATGAATATTAGCCATCCTTTTAACAGCATTCATTAAACCCTATTTTACAATATTAATCTGAAAGGCCTGAGAGATTACTTTAAGTTCAATAAAGAAATTAATCAACTGATGATGGAGCGTATTTATCTTTAGAAAAAAATATAATATTCCAACTACTATTATAATGGCCATTATTATTTTCTTTTAAATATTTGTTGTACCTTTTAGAGGCACTTCAGTAACCATGTTGTTGCAGGATACAAAGGGCTATAGAGCATTGCCCACTCTGAATAGTCCTCTGAATGGGGCCTTTGTTTTGTGTGCTGTTTTGGTAGGAAATGGTTGCTATTTAGGTCTCCAAGAGGGAATATAAAACTATGCTCACCTAATCAAACAGACCAGTAAATACAGCAGTTAATCTGACAACTTCAAATTCCTGAATTGCATTTGGAGAAACAATTTAACACAAACAATCATTTAAAGCCTGCATTAATCATCTACCTTGGGTTACTAAGATGCATAATTTGTTTTCATTATTGCAAACTTGTGGTTCTAAGTGACATTTCTAGCAGTTGGATGTTTTAATAAAACCAAAAGAGGGAAAAGGTACTGTTAATCTTTTACATCAACAGAGCTGCAAAATAAAAACAGTGTTATCGTATGTATCAGAAGATAGACCTGTCATAACTTTATGTCTAAAAAATGTAACTTCCTAAGTATTCTACATAAGGGGAATGCAATTACTTGTGAGCTAAACCAGCTATTGTTCTCCACTGTGGCAAAATGTTCCTTTCTGAGCAACCCTGCATGGCGAATATGAATCTGGAAGTATGGCTTGTTTTGCTTGAATTACTAACATACCTACAATAGCTTCACAGTTACCTTGAACAGGTTTAGTGGGCACTTCAGAAACAAAAGGGAGAAAGGGAAAAGCATGTGCAACAAAAATTTCCACCTGGCACTTCAGTGCAACATGGAATGGCACTTTTAAACAACAGAAAAAGGCTTTCTCATTTGGATACAGTCAAATATAAAGACATAACTACCACTTTTATGTCTGATGCCTCTCAGAACAATAGCAATAGCAACCTTTTGCTTGTCTGTCCTTGCAACATTACAAGGTAGTTTGGCCAAAGCTGCCTGTGTTTTTAAAGCATTACACAAACTCTTTCTTCCCCCTTAAAAAAAAAAAAAATTCCTGGCTTTTAAAAGAGCTATTGTCACTTCTGGCTGAATGTTTATTTTACTGTCTCCTGCACAGCAGAGGGCATTCCACCTATAAAGAGCAATTATATAGCACTGGGACAATTTGAATACTCTAATCAATGCTAGTTAAAGCACAGATAAATAAACTTTTATAGTGCCAGGGCTCCTACCCTCCATGGAAATTATTGAATCAATAATCTTGGAACAATAAATTATAATGCCTTTTGTTTTACTAAACCCATCTTGCAGCATGTTTAAAAAGCTAGGGGGAGATTTCCAATGAAGGCTTTGTGTCTGTCCCATTATGTGAAAGATTAAATTGTAAAAGCAACAAAAAACTTGAAGGTGCAGAGACACTGAAAAAATAATTCCTTAAATACAGCAACTGCCAGGGTTGTAGCTCAGCCCTTTTTGGGGCTGTATTTTTTAACTCCTTCATTAGCAGCAATGCCTCTAGCAATTTATTTTGCATAAAGTGGAAAACACTATATTTATAAGAACTCAGATGTTTTAAAATACAAAACCAGAGACTGGTCTCCACTACAGCATAACTTCGCAATAGCTCTATTAACTTCGGCAGCACAATTCTGGGTTTACATGATTGTAACAATGATCACAGACTTACCCAACAACTGAAAATATATTTTCTTTAGAAGCAACTTCACCCCAAAAGATACCAGTGGAATTAATTTAACCTTTAGGAAACATCACATCAGGCTAGTAGATATCAAATAGATAATACTCACTTCTTCATAAGCTTTACTACTGTGTATTTTTACAATACCTATTGCAGAGAAACCCACATCTTTGGCTGTTAAGGTGCTAGAGCAATAAAGTTAATCTTATTATGGTTTGGACCATGTGAAAATGTTCCCTGTGTTCTGTGGCTCACTGATTCCAGTTTGTAGCAGTTTAATAAGACATCCAAATGTCTTCTTGTGAGGAGCTGGCAGTTTCTATTTACCATTTCCAGATAAAATGAGTTGCAGCAGGGACTGCTGGCTGTTCTAGTGGGAACAGTTTCAGGACAGGAACAGAGACACACAGCAGAGTCTGTTTTTATTTTGAATAGCTGGTTGTTCTGGGGTAAGGTAAGGCCTTATCTAACAGTAATGAGAAAATTCCTCCTGAATTTAATGCATCAAAATGTCACCTCCGTTCTCTTTGACTAGTTATTGTCAAGGTTTCAACACTAGGACATGTATTGATGAGAACCAGACCTTCAGCAAGGTGTAAATTAGCTTAGTTAAGTAGGAATTAATGAGTCTAAACAAATTTGAGGCAGCTGAGCATTTAGCCCAAAGACAGCTAATCCTGTATCTGTGCTTAAGAAAAAAACTACGAGTTGCTATCCTGCTTCTGATCTCCTATTTTTGATGAAGGTTTTTGAAGCTGAAGCCACAATCCCTAGCTTATGTAAGCTTTGCTTATTACACAATGCGCTAAACATAAGTAAAAGTAGGCTGAATCATATGGGGATGCAAACCTGGCCAAAACCCCCAGAAATCTCTGAGGTGGGTGTGAGGAAAATCAGCTGCTGTAATTATGATGGTAGTTGTGGGGGATAAGGGAGCAGCTCAATTTGGCTGAGTTTGAAGCAGTACTTTTTGATTTACAGACAGTGAATGTATTTTACTTGTCTTCAGATTGTTAATTTTTAACTCTTGCCGTCTGCAAGGTTGCCAGTGCCCAGAGAGGAAGCATCACTTCAAATTCTGCCTACATCATCAGACAGCATCCATCCACAGATAATTTTAAAATTACTTTTTTAGTCACTGGCAGGCTGTGGCCGTTTTGTCTTGGTACCTCTAATCCAGTCCATCACTGCTCTTTTTCTGCAGTCTGCCATAAGCCTCCCATATACTGCAGCTTGAAGCTCCATGGCATCATGCCTTTTTATCCCCACACCGTGTGCTTCTCAGTCCGTTTATTCTGACTTATCAACACAAACGAAGAATTTCTATGGGAGACTTTTACTGTGCATCTGACACACCCACCTATCTTTTTTTGACAAAGTTGTACACGTGGCCTTAAGAATTGCTTATGATGCTGAACTTGGCTCATGAAGTCTGGGACATGTCAGGAATCTTTGGATGAAAGAAACTACATAATGAAAGCCATTTTCAGCAGAAGCAGCATCTATTATTCGGGGCCTTGAGGCTGCACCATTAAGATCTATGGGAGTTTTGTCATTGATTTGATCAAGAAGGGGAGGCCCATAGTTGAAAAGCTACATCCAAAAAATAAATATCTATCATTTTTTAGTAAAATTTGTAGGACAAAACACGCTTGCAGTAAAATCTGTGGATTCACAAGATAAATGGTGGTCCAAAGCTACTATTCTCAGCTTTCCTTATATTCCAGATTAAGCTCCTTTACTGTCTGCAGCAACTGTATACCATTATCTTCTCTCTAACAGCATCCCTAAAGCAGATGTAATTAGGGATCTTTGGAGCCAACATATACATATCTTTATTACAGAACCAATATGGGATACTATTTGTTCCAACATTTACCATGGAAAAAAATCATAGACATCCAATTTGAGAGATGATAGTTATTTTTATGCTAACCTTGATTAGAATGTACTCAGCTAAACTGGTCACTCTAAATATGATACTGAATTATTATCAGGGGAGATGAGAACCATACAGCATCCATCCTAGCAATGCTGAGAGAAGAAAGAAGACTAGATTTTTCACCACATGCACACTGATCACTTAGAACAAAGTCAGCATCTAAATGTTACTGGATCAGAGCTGTCCATGTACTCATAGCAGTTGTAAGCTGGTAACTAAGAAGCAAGGTGAGGGAGAAGCAGACCCTTAACCTGTGTAATTCAATTAACCATTTGACTTCTTGAATTTCAAAAATGTTTTCAACAATTTAATTAGCCTTAGCAGATCACATGAGAGGAAAAACAAAGAAAAAGAGTTCCTAGGTTGCCAAGTACTTGAGTTTCCAAGGTCCAAAACTTTTCTCTAGTCAAGAAACTAAAAATAGACATCACAGTATATCGAAATATTACATACATTCATGGGATTGGATCAATATTTATGAGCAAAGCAAAATATGGAAAATACTGGATGTGTAACTACTTACTGCTTACAGCATCTGTATATTTTTTCTTTGAGCTGTCATCAACAATTTCCCTGGAGCTCTTTTTGCATCTTATATTTTCTGTAGAGTAAAGGACACCTTCATTCCATGGGCTAACGCCTGCAGAAAAAGACACAGGAAGCAGAAATGCTTGGTTTTCAGTCTGAGACCAAACTCCTCATTCTCCATTTCTCTCTGTGAAATTAGGAAATATTAACACTTAGTTTCCTCAACAGGTGGTGTTTGTAAGCATTATAATTCCATAGTGATCATATGTTTCACAAATGCCTTGTAAATTAAACAATTTTTACAAATCAAGTGGGCTTCTGCACAATAGTTATTTTTGATAAGAGTGAACAATAATGCCTCCCAGTTAATCCTTTTTTAGAATAAACAAAGGCTTTACAGTTGATACTCTCAATCTCCTCATTTGTTTTCCAGTTTAAACGCCTTACCCCATATTTCTCATCATATTACATACCTTCCTTAACATAGGTATTTTTGTAACAGCTTTGTTTTCTTCACATTTTTAATCCCACTTGTTACAAATGACTTGGGCCTCCGTAGAGACACTGAATATCACATATTTATCTTTAGTGGTAGCAAGACCAATCCTTTTGGATATTTAAGTGTGAGGACCAGAGGGCTGCACTAGAATAATTTGCACTAGTTGATATGAAACTGGTGTATTTCTTGCATCCAGCCTTAATTTAACAGTAGGCTGTGGAGGACAAAGGACAAGTCAAAGGCTTCAGTTAAGAAATGAACCAGTGAGTGCTCTGGGAGGAACTTAATCTAGATTTCTTGGCTCAGGAAAGTTATACTGCTAATTTTGCCAATCCCAGATGACCAACTGACCAAGAATAATTTTTCAATTTATTTCCATTTGATGAAGAGCAATTGCCTGATAACTTTCATGAGGGAAAGGGTGATACTGAGAGAGATGCCCACTCTCATTCAGGTGATCAAGCTCAGGTACGGTGTGTCAAGCTTTTCTTCTCTTAAAACACCTTCTGATTAATTGTATGGGTTTTGTTAGGTTTTTAGTGACTGGATTAAACAAAGTTTTTTCTCATGGAAATTGCATGAGGTCACTTGGATTATTGCTACTCACATTCCACCAGGGCACTTACTGAGTAAACAGAGGGACGTTTCACCTCAAGATCAGTGACTGGGCAGAACAAATGGCCATAATAAATATAAAACATAATAGATGAAGTGGATGTGACAAGGATAGTTAACTAAAGCAATGTAGTGAGTCCCAAGCTATGTAACATGTATATCTGTTGTTAATGGTATTACAGAACAAGAGTAAAATGTAAAGAATATATTGCTGGTTTTAATATTTAGGAAGTTCTAGATAAAGAATAATATTATTTTCCCCATCTACTTTATGCCACCCATACCAGTCAGTACATGACTGAAGAAGCAGATGGGAAAGCGACTTGCAATGGGTCATTGACCAGGACTGCCAGAACCACTACTGGGTACCAGAGACACAAACTTGCATTTGAAATCCAATGGTAACAGCAATAGCCCCCACCAATCGCTCAGCATTTTGCATCTCCAAAAGCATATGCAAATGAAAAATGAATACTGTGACTAATATCTAAGAGGTGATGGATGAATGTTCAGTAAGCACATCTCACCACTCAGAGGGCAAGCTGCTGACACCTAATGCTGACCAGGAAAAGCAGGGGAAGACCCACAGAAGGAGAGTATTCAAGAGAAAGGTGGTTTCTTCAGTGACAGGGTACAACTGCAGTAACAGCGAGAGCAGTTTGAGTGCACTCTAGTTCATTGCCAGTTCTTAATCAAAGCCTCAGGGCATTATTGAAATAGGAACATTAAATAATACTAAGCTATAGTGAAGGACAACTACAATCACAAATAATTTCCTTCCAACTGTGAGGGCAACGCACATCCCTCAAGTGCCCAACGTCTCAATTGTGACTGACATACTGGGCTTATCTATGTAAATATAGATGATATCCAGCATAGGATTGCATCTGAGTGCTGCCCAGGCAATTTTAATTGGATGACAATAGCAATTCTCTTCTCTTTTTACCACCTTGGTTGGTAGGAGGAGTAGCTTGATTGTTTTGGAGACCATTTTTCTATGGCTTATGTTTGTCTGCACATTTCTCTGATCTGGGGCAGTATATACACATTTTAAAACTTGTCAGTATCAGCTGATTGAGGAAGGACTTCAGCCCGGTGCATGTGCTTTGCATTGGACCTGAATGCAAGGGGACTGATGTTGGGGGGCTCCCTGGTCTGTGTCAGTGAGATCCCCAACTTAAGTTGCTCCCTCAATAAAATCTCTCTCTCAGGTGACCATTTCATAATTCAGGTGAAAAGCAGATCCTGTGGCATATTGGACCACATAAAGGAAGACAATCTTCTGGTACTTCATCACCCATTTACTTGTTAGGGCTGAGAACAGAGCGGGAAGGTGCAGTAATGCCAGGTGTCTATCTTGTTCCTTTTTTCTAAGCAGATAGGTCACAATATTCTCTTAATTTACTAGCCAAAGGAGTTTTCCAGGGAGAACTGAATTCAAAGAGTAGCATGGATCCCTGGTGCATTGAGATTGTGAAAGCCAGCAAAGGGACAGTGCATTGGCATGCTTTTCAGCTTCCTACCAACATTGTTTCAACCTTGAGCAGATTTCAGACATTGCTTGTGAAGGGGCAAGGGTTGGGGTGGTGGAGGGAAGGAACCACTTCCTGCAGGGCTCTTCCCCAGGCTCAAGAAGGCTTCCTCCCCATTGGGATGAGGTGATGCTGTGGCACACCTGACCATCCTGACCTGCCCCCCATGCATCCAGCTATTCACTTTGGCTCTCAAAGCAGGCAAGGAGCAGATGTACACTCCTCCTCGGGCTGCCCCCAGCCTGCCCCCAAAACACTGCTATGGCCACACACGGTAACCTTTCTCCAGCCTGGCCTGCCAAAATGCTGGAGGTGGGCAGGGCTTCTGGCCATGCACTGAGCACCCAGCACACTTAAGGGGGCTCTGCTACCTCCTTCCCAGCTGTGCCCTGGTCAAGGGAGGCTCCAGCGCTACCCACAATTATCCATCGCACCATGTCAAATATTTCTCTCTAAACCACCAGCCAAGATCTGTTTTTTAATACAGCCTTACATAAGGGGAGGAAGGGGAGAGGGCAAAGAAGTAGGAGCTCATGTTGATATTTCTTGCTTAATATTATTGTGTTAATTCCTTGTTTGTCCAGCAGCTGAATCATCCATGCCTCCTCTGGGACATGGCTCCAGCTGCTGTGAAACCCAGTGGCAAAGGCAGAGCTGATTAACTGTGGGCTCCCCTGCTGCTGAATCCAGCCAGCAAGCCGTGTACAGGACATTTCCTCAGCAAAATTTGTCTGTTTACTGAAAATCATCGTGGGATTTGCTCCTGCTCTCCCTTCTTCCCTCCCTGACACAAGAAAGGCTCACATAGCCAGGATGCTCTTTGGTACTAGGGAGAGCAACAGGCAGGAGCTAGTTTCTGCTCAGGCCCTACCATAGGTGCCACAAGGGTGTAGGGTAAGGGAAGAAGAACAATATGGCTCAAACCTGCAGTCTGTGAGGGGTATGTTTTGGAAGAGGTCCAAAGAAGACCTGTTAAAATCTAGATTGCCTGGAGAGTGATAAAGCACACAGTCTTGAATATCTGATCAGTAGACAGACACAGAGGCCACAAGCAGGCGGCACTAGGACGCACCAAGTTCAGTTGCTAAGTGCGGATGACTGACCAGATTGCTCAGCACTGAAAAACAAAACAAAACCTTACAGACTGCTGCTCGATGACCACTCCATAGCCTCCCCTTTCTTTCACAGGAGGAAAAAATCCCTACGTGATGCAATGGTTTTCCTTTGGGTTCTACAGCCAGCAGCATTGCAAACTTCCTTACCAGATACAGACTGCACATAGACAACAGTTACCTTTACTGGCTTTACTGGAGATCAGGGATTGCTCTATTACTAGGCTATTCAAGAGAGGCCTTTTTGTTGCTACAGGTAGGTCAGAGATGTTTTGAAATATGACTGATCCATTGACACTATTGCCCAGAAGAGGCCTTTGAACTATGCAGCCTGTTGGTTTTTGAAGGATGGACTTGCCTGCCCAGGAGAGGTGAGGGGCAGCCTCAGATCAGAAAGAGGTTATTGTCACTTTGTGACAGTCATTATTTTCAGCTCATCTTAATCAGACCAAACGCCAGGTCAAGAATGCAGCCAGCCACATGGAAGGACTCTGCATTCACCAAAGACAGTTTTATAGTAGACAAGTAGTGCAGAGCCAGGTCAGAGAAAACAGCACCGACATAGACAGCAGTGTACTAAAGCTGATTGCAAAGTTTTGTCCCAGAGGCTGTTTTGGTATTTAAAAAAACACCATTTTTTTCATTTAAAAACATGAGTATTTTGCAAATAGCTGTTCTCCTCTTTAAAGATTCTTCACTTTTTCAGTTCAAAGCAATTTTGTTAACTGTTTGATTTCCTCTCTTCTTTTTTTTTTAAATTTTCTGTGCTTTTTTTTTTTTTCATTTTTATACTGAAGAAGAACATTGGAAGAGGCTGGGGATACTTATTTCTCAGTTAAAATTGACAAATATATCTTCTTTCTTTTTTTGTTTATTTAAAAAAATGATTTAAAAAGACAAAGAAATAAATGTGAGGAAAACAACCAAATTTCAACCCGCTCTACCTCAGAGATTCTGGTTGAAACTGCATAATAACAAATGAGCATACTCTTTCAAAGCTATCAGAAGACCCCTTTCCAAAGTCTAGTATCTTGCTTCTTGAACTGTACAGTGAAAATCTACCTTCTTTGCTACAGCTCGATTAAAAAAACCCAGTACTCTTCAAAGGGGAAAAGGTGAAGAAGTATTCAATGGCAGAAAAAGGTAATGGCTTGCTCCTTTCAGTTACATTGGCATATGTACAAACACATAGATTACACTAAGCTATTTAGTTTGATACCAATGAACACTGTAACAAATACACACCCATCCAGGAACTTCATCTAGTGCAAAACAAATGCTCCACAGCAAATGGTAACATGGAATGTGGCACTCGCTTTTTAAGGACAAGGTCTAACGGAGACAGGTTGTTGATGCTCAGCCATTTCAGGGCAGTGCAAGCAGGTCATGTTCAAAAGCACAGAATAAAGCTAAATGTTTCTAAATCTACCCGCTGAAGGCATTTATTTCATACACGCTCTAGGCCAATATATTATGATGCAATTTGTACATTCAAAATACCTAATAAAAAGAAGTCTCTTTTTAGTGTGATAGCAGAGAATAAGAGTAACATCTGCTCTTCAGGTAGGCTGGAAGTGCCACAGTAGCCTGTACACGGAGCCACATCTTTTTGAAATGACCAGCAAAACTGAGGAATTGGTATAGCATCCGTCCTCAGCATCCAAGCTACCATCACTCAGCTGATGCACAGCAGCTTGTTGATCCAGGATCACCTGATTGTACATCCAAACCATTGCATTCAAAGCTGAATCAAGGTTCAGGCTCTAATTCAAGTGCACTGAAATCCCATAGCAAGCAGCTGAAAGTCCGACCCAACAGGAAGGCTCATGACACTTACTATGTCCCTAGAGATAACAATTTGTGAGGCCTAAAACAGGCAAAAAGAAAGGTGATACCCTGTCTCAAAAAACTGTAGCTAATTTCATAGCAAGACAATAGGAGACCCTTGAGAATAAATTATGAGAAAAAACCCATGGCCTAAAATAAGGAATTGGGAACTAGTAATTTCTATTCACATCCTTGGAGTGACTTCATGATCCTTAGACATCTTATCTTCTCTGACATACTTCTGTATTTTCCAAAGGGGAACAAAAACTTAAATTATACAGTTATTTGTTAATGTTTGCAAAACACTTCTAGGTAGAGGGGAAATCTTGGCTGACAATAAGGACAGGCAAAAGGACCATAGTAAAGCCCAGCTGACTGCTCAAGGTTCTCCTACTGTGACATAGTCTCTAGTGGGTGCAGGTGGCTCTTGTTCACACCTTTGGCCACTGGTGTTGACAAAATGCCACCTGGGGAGTTTCTTGAGCATTTCTGGAACATCTTGAATGCCAGTTGCATTCGAGCAGTTGGTGCAGAGGCCTCTGTAACACCTGAGACACAGAACAAGCCAACAACAGCTCCAGATACCTGGCAAGTATACTAGTGGCATGGCAATATCTCAGTCCTTAGACTCAGGATGAATGCAACCAGATAAGGCTGCAGTTGAAAGGCAGTAATTTTTAAGTGTTGTAATCACAGAGAGTTCTGTATTGTAGGGACAGAGAAGCCCAAGTTCATCTCTACTGGATCTTTAGTAGAGGTCCTTTGTTTTTTATATGGAAGGACGGTAAATGTTTTATTCACAAGAGCTTTTAATGTTGCTGTGGCCACAGGAAATTGAGAAGTTTAAACAGAGGCCAACAGGAAAAGCAAAGTGTGACATGTTGTATTGCTTATTCAAAGGCAATGAAGATTGTGAACAACAGCTCTATACAAAGGACTGTTTATATCAACCAACGCATAATTTTAAATTTCCTGCATGAGTCATTTTTTTGGTATCTTTTTGTCCTGTCTCTTTGTCACTCTCCACTGGACTGAAAAACATAAGCACGATCATGTTAAAAATATTTTTTTCTTTTTAAGGAAATCCTAATGAATCTAGATCCCTGTAAGGTACCACCATGGTTGAATGGTCACATTAAGGAATGCGTTTATAAGTTATCTTGGGCTGTGAAAAATAAGGGGCTTGCTAGCTCTGAAAAATAATTTAGCTGACTACACTTGCCCTAACTTAAAGGTGCCACCTTTGGGAAGATTTCATAGTCTTACACAAAGAACTGCTGAGCATCCAAAGACACCAACTCAGCTTTAGGAGGAGTGGAGCAAGTTCTGCCTCACTGAAAACCAGCCTCTGCACTGCATCAGTCTCTGTACCCACATAACACTTGGCTTCTCCCTGAATACTGATAGCAAACAAAGCAACACCCAAGGGACTTCTATGATACCTCTCTGGTGGGGAAGGGACCTCAAGAGAGTACTTCTGACAGGCAAGCAACACGTAACAGTCCAGGAAAACCGATCTTTTCCCTTTATCCCCAGAAAACAGCTCTACATCAAGGTTCTACATTCATCCCCCCAAAACCCCACAGAGAATTCACATGCTTAGGCTAATGACTTCTTAAAAAAAATACAAAAATCAGAGTTCTTGCCACACAATACAATGAAAATGCATGTTTTTCTTCTTAAACACATTCTAGCTTTTGTGAAAAGAGCCCATTATTAAGCCTGAGTTATTTAAGCAATATTGGAAATGCCCCTGCCCTTTTGTTAATTTGCTTGGCTTGGTGCACACATGGCATTTGTTTTATATCATGTGTGGAACTTGCTTCTTTAAAAAGTCTTCAGGTTTCAAATTCCTCCGCTTTTGATAGATGTACTGTATGTACTGTTAGGTTTAAAAAAAAGTTACAGGTGGCTACTATTTTTCCCAATTCAGTCCACAAAAACCCCTTTATTAAAAGAAGCCCTTAATGAAAAAGAAAAGTAGGGCTTCTGTATGTGAGGTTGCAAAGATCTCTGGTGGAAATATTTGGTGTTTACATTTTGCCGAACTATTTATACTGTGGACACATACTACACTAAAGGCTCTCTTTTCCCCACATAATAGAAATCCTTGTGACTGAATTCTATATACTTAGTATGGTTTACATTTTTTTATCCAGCCTTACCACATTTTATTCCACCCTGCTTTCTACATGACTTTGTGTGTCCTTAGCAGAGCTGTATAAGAGCAACACCTTCTGGAAGAAGGGAGATGCTGGAAAATTATTTCTGCCTCCTGCAGCTTGTTGCACACACCAGCCAGTGTACATTCCTAGTAAGGCAGAAGTTCAGAATAATTAGGATACATCACTAACCGTATGTGCATTTATTGCTTCATTTAGCAGTAATTCAAAATTCTGTATTTTTTTAATAACTCTTTCAGAGACTTTTTGTTCGGAGTACTTTTACCAGTTAGCATTCAGTATTTTAATTACACCAGATTTATGGGTCTAAATCTCTGCTCTATACACCCTTTGTCCGATGACATGAAGAAGCGGAGGAGCACCACGCTGCTCAGTGGCAGCAGCCATCTCT
The DNA here is from genome assembly GCA_013400335.1 of Eurystomus gularis. NCBI lineage: Eukaryota > Metazoa > Chordata > Aves > Coraciiformes > Coraciidae > Eurystomus > Eurystomus gularis. The sequence continues at coordinate 85,225 of VZZY01009368.1, forward strand.
TCTCTCCTCAGAACAGCATAAGCCGCCAGCATGAAGACCAGCGTTTCCAAACCTGCTGCCTGCTGCAGAGCTCCCAAAGCCACAGACCAGCAATTGAAGTGCAATGGCCTACATTTAACATCAGCTGAGTATCTGAAAGCCTCACAATCTTAGATAAGCACCACAGCCTTCCTAGTGTCTTTATAAACAAACCTCTGCCACTGAAGAGCCTTTAAGAGCCTTCAACATAGGAGCCTTTTGCCAGAGAGGACAGGCAACCCTTTCTGTGTGTTCCTCCAAGACAGCTTTGTAAGCATGGGTAGGGAAGAGTGAGCTGGTGGCAGGGGGACCCCGTTAACTGCCTTTAACTTCAATCTATGGCAATATTTTCTTTTGCAAAGTACGGCAGAGAGATACCATTATAGTAGTAATAATAATAAAAACAAACAATCAAACAAAATAAAAAATACCACTTCTAATTAGATCTTTGGATAATGCAACCAATCATTTTCACATCACAGTTGTAAGGTGAGTGTTACTAGAGGAACATGGAGAGAGAACTAAAGTCTGCGGTGAAAGACTCTATTGAGGTAGAAGAGGCAAGGAGAGGAGCAGAGGAGCTTCCACATTTAAAACTCTAGGCTACACATTTCAAGCATTAAATCCACTATACTTTGCTTTAATGGTGCCAAACTGGTGAACTATTCTAAAACATTACTCAGGAAGAAGATTATTAGGTCCTGCGACATTCAGTTGGCTTGGAGGAGGCAGAACTGAGAGTCTGGATGAGCCTTATAAACCTGGATGCATTTCCTCACACAAGGCAAGTCACAGTTTGGTTCTTCCTGATGGGCAACTGGATCTAGGGTCAAATCTGACAAATTTTGATGATTTTTGCCTCTGTTCTTTACTTTGACACTATATTTCCATATTTTCCATGCTTGATTCACATCCTTGGTCACAACTTTATTTCGTGGGCTATTCCTTTTCTTTCTACACACCCGTACTTGTGCTGGCTCCGGCAGTGCCAGTTCCTGCCCACCTAGTGAAGAAGCCAGTGTACTGCAAAACGTGCGTGTAATGCAGCTATCACCCAAAAGACACTTTAATTTTGCTCACTCCATCATGCAAGACAGGTCTGAGGAGAAGCCTTCCGAGAAATGCAGAAAGAAATTTTTCCATGATGAAAAAAAGAGCCCTGTAAGTTGTGTTGAAGTGTGTCTGTGAGGGGAAAACTCTTTAGAAAGACAAGTTTGTGAATGGTCTTCGTGACATGTCTCATTTTGGCAAAGCATTTGAGGGCTACCGGTACCCACAACTGCCCAGCAGCAAGCAATGCATACTCCTCCCAGCTAACCATGGCAAACACAACCTCCTCTCCCCACCTCACTAACGAACATCATGTCTGTACCTTAAAAAGCAGGGATCTCAGGTATGATCCTGCTTGAGGGCAGACTGTGCAGCATTAAGAAATCCATGAGGGGGCTGCGGGCAGCTGCTCGGCATGGCCAGGTGAGGATAGCAAACCGAGCAGTATGGAGAAGGCCATATGGCACCAGCTGTGCTCTGGCTCCCAGCAGGACAACCTCTCCTCTTATGAATATAATTTCCACAGCATGCATGAGAGTAAATCGTTACTGCAACAAGCTGTCCTGTCCTTTTCTTCACCTATACCTGTCACCTTTGGGGTGCTGGGCTATCACACAAAAGAAAAAGCCGGTGCAATAAAAACTGCAAGCACAGAGCTCCACTCCATGGAGGTGCTCCCCTCTGCCACCAGAAAACAAGCACAGAATTCAGTAGGGAAGCCTCTTCCTTCTCCCTTCTACTTCATGGGCAAAATGGCTATGTCTGCTCCCCACACCTGTAAATGCCAAGAACCGGCAGGACTGTAAGTTGTAGAAGCCCTTCTCTCCGGACATGCCAGCACAGCCTTACTCCAAATGACGCGGCTCAATCATCTCCCCTGCGCTGGGGAATGGGTTAATCCCAGGACGAGAGGAGTTTGTAACAAATCACCGACTAGACTGAGAATCTCTAGTGGGATTTTTACACGTCTGGCCTGGGATCCTCAGTTGCTGATAATGACAGGCATTACCTGACCCAGCCAGCAAGAGGATCGCGATAGCTTGTTCTCAAGAATTTGCAAATCGTTCTCCAGTTCCTGGCTCCTTCCCTTTGACTATCTTGGCAGCCTGTTCTGGCAGCCAGACTATCTCACCTAAGACTTCTCCAGCTGGTGAAGCATCTTGGCGCTCCTGCCTCTCTATGCCCACACACTTTCATCAACTTCAGCAGTAACCCTTTTAAGTGTTATCTTGCAGGCCTAATTACTTCAAATATATTTTCTGGCTGACAGTGTTGGACAGGTGGAAATTTAGCGCCATCTATTGCTAAGTAATAAAATACTGGTTTGGTAAGAATGCAAGAAAGGTAGTTTCCCGACGGGAGCCTTGGCTGTAGGATTCCTGCGATCCAGCAGAAGCATCCCCACAGCCGCCAGGAACTCTTCTACTTTGAACTGGTGGTTAAAGCCTTGCCCTTTTCTAGAATAAACCTTCTATAAGTCTGGACTGTGACTCTAGCGAATTTCTTCAATGGGGAAATATTATGAGAACCAGCTTACTTGTAAGATTTGTAAAATTCCTTAATTAAAGTTTGTCCTGAAACACTATGGCACTAATCTCTCTCTCTCCCCCTATCATCCTACTGGTGTTTTGGTAAAAATCCACTAAACTGTATATCTACCACAGACAAACTGTAAACCTTAGGTCTCTTTATTCACAGTTTGTAGGCCCTAACCCTTGGCAACACCGTGTGTACCTCCACTTTCTGACTGTGAGCAAATTAAATGAAAGAAGTGAGCAATCTCAAAGGCAAGCAGCATCTTCCTGAGCTCAGCTGCAGCCAAGGAACACCTCAAGAAACTGAGAAAGAAAAAGTGGTCAGCATTGCTGGCTGGTGGGGAGAGGACTCTGTTTCTGAAGAGACATTAATGAAGCTGAAGGTTATGTTCTTATTAAAGCTCTTCAGACTCTTACCTGCATGGGATTAAAGAATTTACAAATGCATATCCCTAATAAGACAAAAACTGTGAAAAATTCTATCAAAAAACAAAGGTAGGAGTAGGGTGTGTCGATTTCCATGACAGCAGCAAAAGCTGTGTCATTTCATAGCTTCACATGTAACCCTTGAATACATTTGAAGTATGCAATACATTAGTTGCATGATATGTTAGCACTAGATTATAATGCTGTTAAATTCTGCTTCTCACTGTAAGCAACTACTGATACTACAGCGTTTTTCACAAAAAGGTAAAGACTGTTCGTGGTGATGACAATTAAAGTTAGTAGGATAGATGGATAGACATCTGAAAACACTTATTAAACCAAAGTACTGCTATACACATACTGCAAAGACCTGAATTATGTTGTCTGACTCTGTGATGTCTCCAACAGATATAGCTGCAAAGATTCCTGAGAGAAGGAGAGGTAAGAAATGACAAAAAAAGATGAACAACACTACTTCAAAGTGTCTGAAGCCATAAAGTTGGGACATCTTAAAACTGCTGCAAAAATACCTGATACAGTGTAAACAGCTGTCTGTGTTTTATTGCAGGGTCCATAATGACTAGTACCTTTTTTAAAAGCTCTACATGCTTTAGACAGGAAAAAATTATTTTTAAACATTTTTTTAGCACATATGATGGAGAGGAATATGTGTATCAGGCAGTTTAGAAGCAGGAAAGCCAAGAAAGAGAGATCCAAATGTTAGGTTTATTTTGCAAAATATGCTTAGAATTTTTAAGGTTGTCTTGAAGAGTTGTAAGACCTGAGTCATGATTTTGGGTTAAGCTATACTACTCATTCTAAAATATCAACATAAACGGTGTAGTCAGCATGCTTCTTATTTTCTGTAAATTAATAAAAACTCTTTTTCCTCACAAAGAAACAGAAGGGTGAACAAGAAAGCAAAATGAGAATTAAATAACTCAAATTCAAGTGTGTTCTCCTTTAGACTGCCATTTCCTCCATTTAATATGCTGTAGCCCAGATAACTTCTCACTGCTGCCCAAAAGTTAGGAGATTACTTTCATTTCCCACTATCTGTTTAGAGAACAGTCTGGTTCACATGGCCCTGCTGCTGAGCCAGTCCTGACAGTTTTGACTTTGACTCTGTATTTTATCCCCATCTTCTTTCTCTGTTCTGCAGAGCCTTACATCAGCAGTGACAGCAATCAGGTTGCCCTGCCAGCACTGCCAGAAGGAGAGAAAGGGAGGGTAAAGGTTTATTATGGACCAGACCTGGCCCATCCACTGGTCAGCAATAATTTAGAGCAATAAAACAGACAAGGCAAGACGGACACTTAGTAGGAGAAAATTTATCCAGATCTAGTAGCAGCTGCTACTTCTACTCAGCAAATCAGCAGTGGTCCTTAGACAGAGCCCCCAGTGGGATGAAGAGATGTGGAAGCAGAGGAATGTGTGCCTGACAGGACATCTACACACTCACTCAGGTCTCTCATACAGTCGGTGCAGCCAAGGTACAAAGCCACGGGGCCAACCCATCACCTCTCTATGAGACAAGCATGGAGGTTTCAGGAGCAGTAACACTGCTCTGGTCTGCTGAGGGCATCCTCCCACCAGGAGGATGTAACTGAACATACCAGCATAAAGACTGAATGGCTGGCTGAAATTCAAACAGCAAAGAATTAAAAATTACTTTACTAAGAATCTGGATATTACTGGTGATGATCTAGGATATATTAATGGAAAAGTAGAGAATGTGATGTAAGAAACTAAATTTGTAAGGTAGCGCTCATGGGATGACAATGATTATTATTATGTTATTATAATTATATGCTATTTATATAAATACACACTATTTATATAAATATACACTATCTTAATATAAACAAAATAAATATATAATATTATATAATTATATATTCTTAGGTAGACTGTAGCAAATGCTCTCCTTTGTACATTATTTCAGCATAAGGGATTTTATATCAATTTTTGTTTGGTTTGGAAGAAACATAGTAATAAAGCCTTTAAATAGGTACAAAATGAATTAATATGGTTGTGGTTTTTGGCAGGATTGATAGAGAAGGTTTCACATTGAAATACACTCTCTACCTCTGTTCTCTATATTTGCTTTTGCCAGAGTGCTGGATGGCAGGGGAAAAAGGATGGTTTTTTGTATGAAGGGTTGACCTAATTTTTTCCTGCACCAGATTTAAAAAAGGGAAGGTAACTAGAATAAGATCCAATTTCCCAATCTATTAGCAAAATTCTCGTATCAGGTAAATAAGTGTTATGGGTTAAATTATCAGTTAAATAGTTACAAGTGGTTACAAATTATCTTCTGGAGAAGGCAGTACTCAAATCTGCTCCTGTAAGTAATGTGGTAGAAGTTGTTATAGGTGAAGGAGGGCTATTCCAGTTTAAAACAATCATGGTACATTACAAAAGCTCTGCAAAAGCCTGTTCTAACTCACACAAGCTCCCAGGGCTGTCAAGAAAACACCAAAGACCTGAGTCACCTGGGATCAGTAAGTTTAAAGGCAATCTGTTCTTCTTGAGCTATGAGAGTCCTGTGAGACTATGACTCTGTTCCAAACTTCTGCTAACAGCAATGCCAACTAGGAGCACGGTGAATTGTGATTTCCCCAGCATAGCTGTGCCAACCAAAGCCCCAGATGACTCCGTTGTTCTAGGAAAAATGTAGTTTTCCTAGTATAACTTTTCCTGTGTGGGGCCGTGGCCAGGTATTATTTTACTGGATAAACAAAAAACGCAGCTTCACTGGTGGAGCTGCAGCGACCTAAGAGCACAGTATATCACACTTGGGTTTAAGCAGGGATTGGAGGTTGATTATGTAGAGCAGGTCTAAAAATCCATTGCTACCTCACAGAAGGTTTACTGTTCTTTCTTGCAGCATTGCATTACTCTGAGGAAGCTATTGTGAACTGAAAATATGCGAAGCTTTTTTCTTTTGTGCATGAAAAACAACAACACTTCTCACATCCCCTATGACTTTCAGAGGAGGGGAGAACTGCATCCCTTGACGGACATCTTTCTTCAGGAAGGAAGAAAGATCCAATCAGACATCTCAAGTTAAAATAATGATTTGCCCAGAAAGTTAAAATTGTGATAAACAACCTAGAGTCATTCTGCCACTGGAAATCAGAGGGGTCACAACCTGATTGCTGGAGACAAGGCAGGTTTAAGGCGCAGACCAAACAAAGAAAAGTTGGGAGCTCTGTGTTTTATCAGGGAATAAACGTTCCTGCAGTTCAGGCATTCAATAATTGCATTAACCTGGAAAAGCTGAAGCAGGGGCAAGACAGTAATAGAGACTGACTGCAGTGGCTCCAGGGCAGATGTCAGCTCTTACTTCTGCAGTGGAGGTCATGGAAAAGAGTCTTTTTGGTACTTTTTTTTCTTTTTCTTTTAAACCATCACTACAGAGTGTGTTTAAGCAGCAAAAATAGTTCACTGGTGGGCAGGAAGGAAGAAGACAGACATGGCTCTAACTTTCTATCTCTTAAGTCACCCTACCTCATCTTGTACACCCTAAGATTATCTTCTGAGCTAAATAAATGTGGTGCTACACAAAAGAGACAGAAGGCAGCTGCAGAATAACCTCCTTATGGAGAGGACTCATCTGTAGGTACAGTGAGCAGAGCCAGTCTGACCACATCCTGCCCGGGCCACGCAAGGGTCCACAATGCTCAATTCTTAACTAAACCTGCACCAAAGAGCTCTTGCACCTGTGAACTGTACATGCAGTCAGGCAGTTCTGGAGCAGAAAATCTTGGTTAAGTCTCTGAACTGCAACTCAGGTCCATACTTTCTCTCCCAAGCAATAACCAACGTGTTGTTTTTTCCACAGATGGCTGTAAGGTTTCCTGGTTGTGTGGGCTTGGGTCAAGATCACAAAAATAAACAGTAAATGCTTCAAGTCTCACCTGTGTGGATTTTTTTGCTCTATGCTGGTTAGTAACATAAAAGAACTTTGTACTTGCGAAACAGCTGGTCGTTAATTAAGAAAAGTGTGTGTGCAAAAAATATGACCACTAAACACATAGGCACAGAAACTTGAATTTCTGGTGCAGTTTCCAAAGTCCTCCTCTGAGGTCCAAGTTATGTTTGGTCCCCATGCACAAGAGAGAAGGGCACTCTTGCAAAAACTGTACCTAGATGCCTGTTGTTGGTATAATTAATTTGCTTTCAAACACTCATAATCCCAGCAGATATCACCTAGGATTCCGAGTGCAACATATAGGCAATACAAAATCTTCCCAGGTTAGGTGAAAATGAGCTGAGTGTTTATTTGTTTAAACCAGAATCTATACCATAGACTGACAAGGCCTGGAATTGTAGAAGGTTTGGCCATGCATAAGCTTGATTTTCTTGCATTTAAATGTCACTGTCAGCTGTAGGCAATGTTCCAGCTTGCAAAGTTTCACTGAAACTGGAAGCAACACTGAGCTTGGCAGAAATGTGACTGTAAGGTTTAATTGAAAGAATAAGCATACTATTACAAATTAATGTGGAGAAGGCAGCTATGGTGGAATCTGTCTTCGGGTCCATATGGCCTTCCATTGCTCATTGATCATACAGCCTGACATGAATTGATCCTCACAGGAGCCTCTCAGTTTGCTGAGAACTATTAGCCCCATTTTACAGCTGGAAAATAGGAGCTAGGAGAGTTACCTGCCTTGCTCAAAGGCACGGAAAGGAATTGATCAGGGTAATTGCTCATCTTTTCTTCCTTTCCAGATTGCTTATAATTTTTCCCTAATGAAAATCCCTTCTTATCTGATAAACTTATATTACACACTGCAGAGGAAACCAAGGGAAGCAGTGTCTTTTAAAAATAAATCGTTACAAGCCAACATGGTTTTAGCAATTTACTGTAATTGAAGTTTGATTTTCAGTTTTCATGTGAAAGATCTCAAACTTATCATCTTATGAGTGAATGAAACAGTAATTGTTAAAATTTACTTGGTTGATTACTGATGATCTGTGGGTCGTAATTTTCTTTTGTCCCTGAAAAATTACTTTCCACTTTTTAAAATGAAACCCATACATTTTTCCGGCTACCAGCTCTACACAAACACAAAATTATTTTTCCTGACAATATATATTTTATCAGAGAAAAAAAAAATGGTTAAAGCAAGTTAAACAACTCTACAGCAGATGAATTTTACCCTGAACTTCATATATGACTTGATGAGAGTTTCACTGGGTCAAACATTGCTGGCTCTCCCTCATGCTGCCTAAATCATAGTAACAGATAATAAAGCCTTGTTCGTGTTACTTTCTCTTTCCAGGAAAAAGTTGCCACAAAGAGGCTGTGAAGTTTGGCAGAGGTATGTACATGTTCAGAAAATGAAGTTTATATTTAAATACGGTCTTAACCTGTAAAATTTGGGGAATTTCCTTGTTGTCAGCCTCAATTTTGGCCTTAATGACATCTCTCTTAACCTTTGAGTTACTGATGTCTCAGTACTGAAAAAGCTTGCCCAGATTCTTTCCATGGCGGCAAAGATACAGGCAATGAAGTTAGGGAATATTAATTCTTTAGCTTATTTGTTAAAAATAAACTTCATTTCAGGAATGTGATGAGAGCAAACAGCAAAAGGTAGGTTCCTCATTCAGGAATCTTCAAGTGTGCCATATGAGTAAACCCTGTGTTCCCAAAACTGTGTTTCTTTTATCTTTCAGAAAAGCATACACAACACTACCTTTCTACTACACAGAGGCTACAGACTCTGCATTCTGAAAAGTTCCTGGCACAGTCATTGACCAATCTGAAGATCTTTGGATTACTCACCTGGTAGCAGCTATTAGCACTTCCCAGCCTAACACTATCACTATTGGTAGATGAAGATACCAAAACAGAAAAGAGAAAATGTAATTTGTCTTGGTAAGGCAATGTATCATGGATAACCAGCTCTTCTCTTACCTTAACAATCCTAATAATGATTTTGCAAGCCTGCACAACAGTGTGAAGATTGCTGCCACCTGGAAGCTAAGTAAGCATTTTGACTACAGCAAGTACAGGACAGATGGAGTCTCTCCTCACCAGTGAGTTACTGACCCTACCCCTTCAAAGGGACAACCCTCTGTAGAAAACTGATTGGCAGCAGGGATTAGGGAGGATTTCTAACCTTGAGTTTAGCTCAGACTCAATTGTTTTTCCTCAAGAGCCATAGAAGTATTCCACCTGCAAAAAGAGGGAATAGCAAAGGAAACCTGTTCTATGAGGTTAGGCTGAGGTTGGTATTTATGGGAGTGCATTCTCAAGACAGGAATATAAGCAGCTGACAAACCACTCAGGTTTCCTGTTCTTTGCATGGTGTAAGTAAGAACACACTGTAGTTGAGGATGGAATGATGTTACGTTCATTATTTAGGATAAATTTAGTTAAGTTTATCATTAAGTTAATCATTTGCATTCAGGAGCATGGTGAATCTTAGCTGGTAGGATCCAGATCTATGGGATGGTCATAACCCCATTCCTAGAGATAAAAGATACTGGGACAGTAGTCTGATCTGTGGCATTTTTCTTCAGATTTTAAGCACTGAGATTTCCTAAAAACATGGGAGTATTTTTCATTGCCTTTGTTCTAATCACTTTTCAGCCACGACCTTTTGATGAAAATACAAAATCTTCAGAAGTTCCTTTCTGTTCCAACTTACAACTTTACTGTAAAACAAATATTACACTTGTTGCTCAGGCACAAGGCTCGTACTAGCTAAACGAAGGTAAAAAACCCCCAAAAACAACAAACCAAAACCAAACCAGAATTCAGCAATGACTTAAGAAAAGTCTGGTGCATAAAATTTTAAGAACCATAATAAAAGTGGCTAGCACCTGGGAGATATTAAAATCCCAGTATTTCATATGGGCATGACTTCTTAACTGGCTACAGCTCCTTAAAAATACTGCCATGAGATCTGTCCATATGCTTTCTCCTTCTCATGATCAAGTAGTGACCTGGTCTCTCTATAGCTGCTCTAGTGCCAGCAGTGCCACAAAGGGAAGGTCCGGGGTAGAGTAGCTGGAGATAAGAAGAATGGAGCCATCACACTCAGGGCATGAAAGTCACCTCAAGTTAGGGTCTGAGCGAATACTAATTGAATTCAAAGTTTCCACTGAAATTAGTGTTTCCACTGGCTCTGCTTAGTGACTATCTATGTAAACATCACCTAAAAGGCAGGTAAGTCAGTCTTTGTTTTTATCTTAGGTGTGGCACACTAGATGAACTTCTGACAAATCTGAAATCCCTGTCAAAATGAGAGTCGGAACAGAAACAGCTGTTTTACACGTGATAACATTTCTAATAGTGGCAGCCTCCCAGTATGTATTTGATTTGTAGATCCATAAATGATGGGTATAAAATCACCTCCCTTGCGCACACAAGCCTGCTAAGCACATGCTTCTGTGCTCACTGAGCATTTACAAAATGCCTGCTTCATAGATATTAACACATATCAAACCAGTATTGACTTGATCAGCTTTTTGTTTGAAAGGCATATGCTTTGTAGACTATGAATATGCACAAATGCCTTAGAGATGCAACTGTTATCTCACCCAATAAGAAGACAATTTAAAATATTTAATTGTTAAGTCCCTTTGATAATATGTAGAGTGTCTAAAATTAAAGTGTGAGTGCATTTTACATAGTCTGCGGTTAGAACTGACCCATTAAAAACATTTCTTTTTCTGCTTATCCTTTAGAATTAGGTATTTATCCCAGAAATACTAAGTTTGGTTAGGCTACTTTCTTTGTAGGTGTATTTTCATTACTTCTCTAAAAAAAAGTGTTAGCCTACACTGCTATCAAGATAAAGGGTAAATGCTTATATGCTACTAAGCACAAATTAACTAAAGGTGAACCTTCAAAAACAATTATTCCATGAGCAAGATGGGAAAAAAAAAGTGTTATGAAACAGAGGTTGTTCTGAAATCACTTCAGAAGAATACAATGTCTTTGAATGACATAGAAGAAATTATATGAGTTAAGATAAACTGTTTTGTATAGACTGGCATCTGCAATGCTCAGAATTTAATATCCTCAATCTGTACAGGTACAGTATAATATCACCTGCAGGTGAAGCAGGACAAACATTTTCTTACCTGGCATTAAAAATCATTCCCTTGGGAGAGAGAGTAGACACCTTCCACATTCTTGTATTTTCTTTTACAAGTTCCTCATTGGGGAAGCATCCAGAACAGCAAAAGTGCTACTAGAGAAAATTTAGTTCTTCTTGGCAATAGGGTAATGCTTTAGCAGCTGTGTTAAAAACACCACTGTGATGCCACAATATCAGATCCCTGAGCAAAAGGAAAGGAAGAGAAACTGAAACTCAATGCTTTTGTTGATATACTCTCAAAACTGGCATTTCTAACTCTAATATTGACTGCCTATATTAGAATCCCCAGCTTAGTTTCCTTCCCGTTTACATGTACGGAATGTAGTTTTTTCCTTCTGCTTTGTCCTCCTCCTGTATTATAACATTTTTTCGTCATATCAATTTCATAGGACTATGTATCCCATATCAGAGTCCTCAGAATTGATAGTCTCCATGCCTGAGAACACAGTGCTGCTGATGATACTGCAAGTGCTTTATTGAACAGAACTATTGCTAGCTACTGAGCTTACAAAGGGAGAAAAAAAGAGGTCTCCTTAAATTTTGCCAAAATGCACAAGTCTGTCTGTCTCTGAAGCCCACTCAGCACCTTGTCCTCATCAGTCCTCAAATTATTCCTACTTGGGATAAGTTTTGAAAGCCGTCTTACTAAAGCTCAAGCTAGAGTTACATTCAAGAAAGGTTCCCTTAGGATGAAAGTGGAGAGGCCAAAATACAGGAATAAAGTCTGATTCTGACATGTTAGGCTCGTTCTCCTAGCAGTAATTAACAGCTCTTAGTACTTACCTGTCTACAGCTTTGAAGTGTACTGTATCCACGCCAGCTTTCTCTGAAGTCACTGAGAACCAAACCAGATGGAAAATTTACCCTGATGTGTACTTTACCAGAGCATGGATCAGTACTACCTTTAATCACGGTATTCCCTGCACTGAAAAGGAGGAATACGTCAAGTATTTTGGTAAATATAGCCACTACCCATGGCAAATGTCAAGATTTTAATGACGCTTTTCAGTGCTTTCCATCTTCAAAGGGTTTCCCATTGGTTGACATACTTTAGAGTAATGACTGCTCAAAATTGCCCTGTGAAGTAAGTGTTCCAAATATAAAGTTGTTTTCTGGCTTTCTTCTCTCCCTTGAGTTCATTGCCACAAAACCCTTAGAATGGGGGCTGTATTCAGTCACTGCTACATAGTCCTGGCATGTTAAAAGCTGTTTCATGACAACATGGTTAGCAGTTAGGTAGTTTTGCTGCTTGATTTGTCCAGCATTTTACTGTAAGCGAAACAACTGGCTCAGCCTCCAGGCTTGGCAGGGTAGATACATGTTTGCCATTGTTAAGGCCTCAGTCTTCCCTCTGAGTGTCATACCCTCAGACTTCAGTGGAAGCCAGAAGGCAGAATACAGGCTTTGCATTTTGACTATAAAGTTAGCTTAGCTCTCACCACTCACGTCTTGCTTTGTTGTTCTTAAGTGCTACCGTATATTTGTTAACTCTTTTCTTCTACTCCAGCCTTCAAGAGTGTATTTCATAACAGCTCCCATCTATGGGATAATTATGCTTAGTTAGCTGTGCTCAACAGTGATGATTCCATAACACGTTACAAACAGGTGCCCATTGAATTCCTTTATTGGAGACAGAAACATTGCATAATTACAGATTTGATGAGGAAAACTGCAAATAGTATAGACTGTTTCTACTGCCAGCAAAATACAGTTATTACAGGATTTATAGACATACAAATATAAAGTGTTTCTTCCGTGCCAGATGGTCTGTACGTAACAATGCCATTAGGAGCGCTTAATTGTGCTTCTACAAAACCTTTAGAGAAGAATGAGGTAGAGTTTCCTTTAGTTTATCCAATATTTTTTCACACTTCTGTCCTTTACTGCTTTTATATGTTCAGATCCTTGTAAAATACCCAGTTAACTTTAACATTTGAGAAAACAGAGACCCTTCAGAGGTGTTTACTTCTCCCTCTAAGTTGCTAATTTCCCACTGTTTATATGCTACAATTCCAGTAACTACTCCTGCACCCTTCTAAATGCCTTGAAGGTCAGGTAGGTTGGGAGATCTGTCTTTCCAAGCTTACTGCTTTGACAGAAATTGTTTGCACATAGCTTCAGATAAAACTCTTACTTATCTCCGTCATGGCAAAGAACCTTTTACATTCTATCACTCTCTACTACAGCGATCAAGCTAGAGTCCAAGTCATCTTCCTGGGAGGTGGAGGGAGTAGATTCACTCTTTGTCAGCATCCTCGACTATGGGATAATGATATATTTGTCTCCTACTTGCACCTCTAGTCAGCTACTGGGCCATGAGAAAATGAATATAAATTATGTGAACAGAATAGGCCACTGACCTGTAGAAAACAGTTTCTCAGTGTTAGGTGACCTAAAGCATTAACTGTTTGTGTTGATCTAATGTTTTACTGTTTCATGGCATATAAAAGTGTGTTGCAGGTTTTGCAGGTTTCAGTTAAGATACTAGGGCCCAAGTTACGAAAATGTAGACACAGATGTAGGTATTTAAGCAACTGAGTAAGAGCATTCTTAAATAGCAATAGCAACCTACCATCCTGCTATATACCTGGGTAGTCTCTGTTTTGGACTGAAGGAGATTGGTAATGATGTTCTTCTGACTTCCTGTTTGGCTGACCTGATGGGTAATTTGATTCTCGTTCCTCATCATGCCTGTTCTGGAAACAGAAGACTTTCCATCTTACTTTTTGTTCTGGCATTTGCTGCAAGCACTTGACACTTACTAAAAACTCGAATGTGTTCTATTAGAGTACAGAAGAGAAAAAAATCTGTTCTTCCACCTGAAGACGTCACAATTCTAGCAGTAACCAAGCCATAATGAAGAGAGGATTAAGCATAGAGAAAGAGAGTGATTACATAAAGAATAAGAATGTTTGCTTTCTTTTCATAACCTACTGAGACATGACAGTTTAAGGAAATAGTTCAGTGATAATGTAACAGAATTCTAAAAGGAAGAGCAAAATTTTTATAAAAAGTGTGCAAAATTTAAAAGATTCTTGATCACTTTGATCACAAAATGAAAGAAAAGCTGTTCCTGCAAGATAGTACCACCTGAGATAACTTCTGAGCTCCTCCATCTTACACTTAAAGGCTGCTCTAAGCCTGACAGAATGAAGTACCATAAAGAGTTGGCACTATTAAGAGAACCAGCTCTTAGAAACTTTCCCAACTCTTGCTTAGGAGGAAAAAAAAGAAAAAAAAAAAGCACTACACTTATTTTACCTATTACTCCCTGCATACCTCTTTGGTAAAACTGAAAAATGAACAGTGTTGGAAAACCATATGGAACACTGTAGTTAATTACTTCCATAATGTTGTCTTCTCATTCCCCACCTTCACTTTATCCAACAGATATTTCAAGGACTTTAAAACTCCATATCAAGGTCTTAAATCCTCCTTAAGATCTTTCTATGAACATTAAATTTAAGATTCTTGTTTTTAAAGCATGGCATGAGAATTCAGGATGTGGTAAAAAATTAGACACAATAAACTAAGTTTTAAGATACACAAAGAGTATCAATTCATGTTCAGAGAGAGGGATGAGGGTCTAGCTATGCTGCTATTACTAGTGAATTTAAACACTATTTTTAGTAAATCTGGGTGTGGTTAACCTTGCTAGTGAGGTTAATGAGATTTATTTCTGAGCTACTAATTCCAAAATTTTGTTCTATATCTAAGGCTTGACTATTCTAACTCAGTATTGTTCCACACCTGCTAAGCCCTAATATACTGTTCTAGCTCAAGGTAACGGATAAGTTAGGTTTGTTTATGGAGTTGGGGACATATTTGCCAACTGTGCTATAGATGGCACTCAGATTTTGCATAGTCAGGGAAAATATCATGGAATTCCTACTAACAACCATAATGCCTAAAGCGAGGCATGGACAGAAGGATTGCTACGACAGTAATTTCCCCCAGTGCAATACCAGTACTCTCTTCTGTTATCATGACTAAAATACAAATACTTAAGATGTTACTTAGCTTAAATGAATTATTAAATGAATTATTTTTCCAAATCTTGAGGATAACAACAAAATACAGTACAACACAGCTCTGACACTTCCCAATTGCTAAATATTGCAGTTCAGAAAATTTGTAGCCGATTGTTAAAGAGGTCTGTCTCAGAGATACATGACAAAGTGTACCTCTAGAATAGCTGTAATCTAATGACTCTACTTTGAGGGGTACAATGCTTCCTTCAAGCATGACTTTTAAAAGATAACATTGTTCGAGAGGTGGAAGTGGATTATCTTTTCAAGATCTTTCTGTATGATACTTTATATTTCGAACTATGTATTTTATTGTTTATAGGTTCATACAGCAAACATTAAATACATTTCTCATTCAAATAACATTTTTCTCCTGCCCTACTCAAAAGCAATCCTTGAAATATGGACTTTAGATTACATCTTTCTCTGCTGCTTAAAAAGCTTTCTGGAAAGCTTCTTTGATCTGTAGTAAAATAACTTTTATTGCAAAAGTTTGGATTACAGTTAAAAGTGGTATAAATGGTAGTACTACTACTCTGCACTTACAGAGAGGCTAGATAACTTGTCCAGGACCACAAAGTCAGTGGCAGTCTGTTTAGGTATTACATGTGGGTGGTAAAGTGCAATTCTGATCCCTGAACACCTGCAAGATTAACAAAATACTTCTGGGTTTTTGTTTTTGAACTGTAAGTACTGTTCAAAGCAAAAAAAAAAAAAAAATTGCTTAAATAGTAACTTTTGGATATGTGACCAAGTGGCATCATAATTGGAGGCTGCGGAAAAGGGGCTGCAAGTCTGTGTGGAAGGGAAAGACAGCAAGGAATAGCTCACCTCAGGGCTCCTCATCATTTACACCTGCCCACCTCTCAGTATACAACCCTGCCCCGAGAACATGAAATCTTACCATCAAGCAGGGTGAATTCTGTGCAGAGAGAGCCACTGTGCCACGGTCTGGCAGGCTGCGCTACTATCTCTGCATTCTATTCCATAGCAAGGCACTATCAACAGACAGTTCACACTAAGCAACCTGTTGAGATTATGCAGGTTGTTTTAGGAGATGCCATTGAATTCAAGAGGGTTCCTCCTCTAATTAGGAGGCTATGAGATTAGTCCCAGCTGTTTCTCTATCTCCTTGGTCTTCCAATGTATCAGACAGACATTTCAAATAACTTGCACTCCAAGTGACTCTTTCAAATATCACATTTTTCCAAATTACCTTTCTTCATGCCTGAGGAAAAATAAGTATAAAGTAAGTATACAGGAGAGGATCAATGTTATCTCTCTGATGCATTAGGTATACCCTAAACTAAGAGTTTATTTAGAAAGATGAGTAGAAGACAATTGCTTTTTGGCTTGAGATAGTTGAACAGGCATAAAAAATGGCTGGGCAGAGAGATCACTATCTTGCTTCTGTCTTATCACGTTTCCCTTCTATATCCCAGAAAAATCATATTTGTTTTGCACTGCTGCAGATTGAACAGATTATCTAACCTAAGCAGGAACCTTTATTAGCGTGCTCACCAGAGTTTGTCACTGTAAATTCTCAGTGAATTTGCCCTCATTGCAGTTAAGAATCTAGTTAAGTAATGCCAATTGCTGAAGCTATAACTCTTGGCATCAGAACAGCTTGTATGAAATGCCAGTTTCATGAAAAGTTCTCTCATTTGAGGGACTTCTTTTGTATGCATGAATCATGCTCACCAAACTGAAAACTAAGGACATGCTCAATACTGAAAATAATAATCAAAAGAATGAAGGGGATAAGAAAGAACATACAAAAAATAGAGTTCATTATTACCATTTTAAAGTACCAGTGTTTGTAAAACATAAGCATGTGAAAGGCTGAATCTCATTTGATCAACACAATTAAACATTAAATAATTGCAGCCAATTATGCAAATATCTCACAACAATATCATTTGTTGATCTTTTTTGAACAGTCTAAAATTCTCCTAATGTTAGACTATCTTATGTCTTAAATGATCAATTAGTAGAACCATAACTAAGTGATGAAGAATGGATAATTGCCTAGTTATGATGTACCATACTCTTTCTATGTAAATCTGTTGCAATTAAACAAATAGGGCACATGGAGAAAAGATGTGCAGATGTTCTTTTATAATCTATTATTAGCTCAGGGAACACCACAGTTCCCTCCTAAATTTTACAGGCAAAAATAAGGAGAATGAGATATCAAATACTCATTATTATTTACACATATTATTTCTTTCCTTTGGTTAACAGGATAAAAAAGCAGTGGCAGAATGAAGGACAGCATGAAACATCAGAAGAATTTCCTGTATTATGCTCACCTGTCAGCTCTCTTATTTAGGTTCTAAAGTTTAAAATCTAGAACCTATTCACCTGGCTCCTATTTTGAAACAAGCACAACTTTGAGTTTACATAGCCAGAGTAAAGCAATTAATGAAGATGTTAAAGACAACAGCTAACAAACACGCACTACATGTTTTCATTCTTCTCTGTTAGAAGAGACTACACATTTCTGTGGCTCATTCCAGTTTCAACTCTCAACATTTTGAAGTCTCCATCAGCTCAAAATGTGTAGTAAAAAGAAAGGTGTCTCTCTGCTCAGTGCAGGAAAGAGTGCAAGCCACAATAAATTAAACTGCCTGTTTTCCTCATATTAATTTACTTTCACCCAATTTAAGAAGTGTTTTACACAACTTTTAGGTTTAGACCACAGTAAAATAATTCCTGTAACTGGTCCTTACTTGTTCTGACTAGTGAATAGATTACTGCTGGTATACTGACACCTTCATGAGCATTTCTGATACATGATACCTGTCAAGTCCACCAGCTTTCTGAAATGTTAAGGTATACAACCACTTTGTCACGCATCTGAAGTTAAGATACTGCCACTTTTCATTTTGCTGCTAAATTGAAGATCAACATAAGGGGACAGATCAGATAGTTCGGTAACAGGAAGCCACAAGTGGTTGCTCATTACACAACCTTTAGAGAGCTCCATGCCACAGTCTGGTTAAAGGCACTCTTTAGTTATGATACTTGTCTCAGTGGATAAAACTCTCTACCCCACATTGCATCTTGACATAGTCCCCATGTCAGTTTTTCCACCCATGTAATTAAATAAAAAGAAAAGATAACCAGCAGTTTGTAATACATAGTAAGATACTGAATGAAGACCAGCACACAACACATTTAAACAGTCAGAAAAGCAGACACACAGTACTACCGCTACTATAAGTGAAACAACATTTTGTGCTTGCAGTTGTATCCTAAAAAGAAAACTATCCAACAACTTTTAGCAACGGTTACATTGTCAGAGAGAACCTTCAACTGTTCTTCATTAAAAGATCAAATTGGACTGCAGTGAAAGACAGTACAAGTCATGATTTGAGGGAGCAAAATAAAGTGATGGCTAAGTAGGGGTTGTCTTTAAAATCCAACCAAAAATGAACAGGAAAGCCATAAGGCTACTTTTTATCGTTTGCATAAGGCATGGATGGTTCATTAGAAATTATATTTTGCCTTTTTAAACTACATTAATAAATGCCAGTAACTACAGAGGACTTGTAAAGCGTGGAAGTTATACTGTTGGATCTTAAAAAAAAAAAATAAAGTGCTGAATACTTCCCTTCATACTGGTCCATCTCTATTGCAAACTATGGCAATAAATATTTCACTTTTACTTCTTGCAGGATTCCATTAGTGTCAATAAAGTTCCACTGGTTTTACACTGAAGTAGCACTTTGTAACATTGATACAGAATATGGCAATCCTTTTTGGCAAGAGATATCTTAAAGCTGTTTGACAAAGCTCTGTGCAAAATGAGAAAGCTAATAAATATTATAGTGTGATGTTAGTGAACATTTGCAGAAGTTATTTCCCTAACTATGGCCTACACACTATAAATTGCTTCCAAATAGTATCAAGACTGTATGTGAGAGAGTAGCGGTATATAAAGAAGTATGTGCTTAATCAGAATAAAATCAGGGTTTGAATGAAATCTCTTTCCTTCCTGTGCTAGATATTTTCTGTTGACAACATAGCTTGTTCCTTTATAGGAAGGCCCTATCAAAGTACCTGTGTGTCAATGGAGGCTGGACACACTTCAAAGCGAGTAGTGAAGGGGACAAGGAAAACATTTTGTTTCTGTAAATTATGTGATTGTATGATGAAAGAAATTCTTCAATGCAAAGGTTTGGTTGCTGTGAAGAGTCGTTCAACTTCCACAGCCACAGTTGTCTAATCTTATTTTCTAGGCATTCACCTGGAAGGCAACACCGTGTCTGCAGCGCCCAGCTCTGTGCTGGGCCAGACAAAAGGTAATTCTTGTCTCAGCAGGGCCTGACCCAGCCCTCTAAATCATGTATGGATGTATTCAACTATTAGAGATGTGTGCACACTGCATAGCCCTGTGGAGGGAAAGGCAATAGGCCAACAGGGAACATATTGCAGGCTAGATTGACTCAGAGAATTTTGGCCTAAAAGATAGCGCTGTTATTTGACAGAGTATGCACGAGGGGATCCAGAGGGTTACGCAAACTCGGGAGTCTCCCGCACAAGCAGAGTATGAAAGGAAAGAGCGCATGGCTAAACATAACGTTTTCCCGAACACAGAGCAAAAGGCAGAATAATGTCAAGAGAACCCTGTGGACAGCTAACAGGCGACATCTTTGTGTTATATGACAACGTGCTCTGCTGGTGATGGTAGTTAAAACAAACCAAACTGAAGAGCAGTTGAAGAGCATTTTGCAAGTTTTCAGACTGTATATAAGACAAAAGGAGGCACTAAGAAAACCATTAGGAAAGTTCTATTGCTAACATTTAGCACCTCTACCAAGAAGACAGGCTTCTACCAACAGGATTACAGTAGAAATCAAAATGATTGTGTTCACATTTGCCGGATTGTGGAAACAATCATCCTGGGGAGCAAACTGGTACAGAAACTATGCTACGCACAGGCAGCTACAGAAGTTGTTATTATTCATGTCTGTTCTGTCCGGAGGGTCTGAACTCTTCCACCTTCACGACACCAGCACTGCCCAATCACTGTCTTCTCTTCCATACTGAAATGAAGCAAAAATGGAGTTTAAGAATAAAAGTTAGAAGTTACAGTGTACAATTATGATAACTTCTTAGATGTATCCTCAGAAAGATTCATATCCACCACCTTGGTAGTGGTTATGTTATTTCTTGTGACTTCACTTCAGTCTCTTCATCTGAACAAAGCCTAAAAGCAGCTTGAATCTTTATCCATCTTCCAATAAGTAGACTAGGAAACAGCAATATGGATACTCACTAGAGATGATATGGAATAGTCTTGTTTCACTAGAGCTTTCCATCAGTTTAATACAGTTATTCCCTGAGGTTAGTTCACTAATTCATTCACAAGTACACCCCTGTTCAAGCTCCAATAAACAAACACATTTGGTTTTATTTCTTTTTCTTTTCAAGGTGGCAGCTTTTATTACAGCACTCTGACTGAACATGAAATAAAACCCGTCACAAATGCCATAGAGTACAACTAGAGAGAACTGAAACCCAAATAAAACAAGTCATCTTTCCATACGCAAACCAATAGGACCACCAGGCAGAAACGAAGGCAACCTACCACACGGAGCTGTAACCCTTCCAGGGGAGTGTATAGTTCCAAGGCAGCACTTTTGGTTGTTAAACTGGCTCCACGTTGTGGAGCTCTTTGTCAATAGTTCTCTAGACAAAGCTCCAGAGAGCCCCAAAAATGAACACAGGGCTCAAGTATGTAAGTAAAGCAGAGGTGGACAGACTAGAAGTGGATATCATTTGAGAGCTCTTTTCCACAGTTCCACCATGTTCAGGGAGCTTGAAAATACTTTTCACTGAGGAATAAAGACTGGTTTTAAACAGTAGGCTGAAAAGATCACTTGATGATAATTTCTCCAGAGAGGATAAAAAGAAGTTCCTCCAATCCAGGTCCTACATCAGCAGGAAAGGTGATAAAGGGATATTAAAATAGAGAAGAGGTAAGAGCTCCAAATCAGGATGGGCCAGAAAAAACACTTCTGGATCCACAAAAGAATTATACTCAGTGTGCTTCTGTTTTACTCTTTACTCCAGCAGGAAAAGCCTCCAAATTGTCTCCACATGTATCACATCTATTTTTCCTTTTCCTTACTAATTCTGCTGGTCCTGTTCCACAGCCTGCCATGTGATCAACTAAACACTAGTATGGTGCTACACAGGACCATGGACAATTTATTTGTTCAAAGGATTTCTAGCTTACATTCCCAGATGTCAGTGTGGTTGCCTTGAGAACTCTAAGGAAAAGCAGATGTGTTGTTAGTTTAATCACAAAGTGCTAGATTACCCTTATGTGAAGCAATTTTGTTGAGGATGGGGGCAAAGGAAGAAAAAAAAAAAGAGATGTCTTTGACCTTCATATCAAAGCTTCTCAGAGAAAAGGTGGCACCCTCATCTCCCCCAAATCAGAAAGCAGGCAGAGGCCAGGGGATTATTTGTAAGTTTCGCTGACTTAGGTAGTAGTATCATCTAATGCTCTGATATTGAATTCAGAAATTGCAAAGGCTGGTCTGAGTTGCTGTGTTACAAGTGCAGCTAAGTGCTGGGTCCTGCACTTGGGTCACAACACCCCTATGCAATGCCACAGGCTTGGGGAAGAGTGGCTGGAAAGCTGCCCTGCAGAAAGGGACCTGGAGATGTTGGTTGGCAGCCTCCCTACAAGTCCTGCTTTGTGAAAATTAACACATGCATTCTCCTCCTCCGGTTGTTTTCCACTGGCCTACCCATTTAGATTGTGCAGCTTTAAGAAAGATAGGGTTTTTGACTAAATGTTTGTTCACCGCTGTCTTGACTGCAGTGTTTAAACGTACTTTATATCATGCAGTATAAACTATATCTTACCTACTATCCTATCTATCCCTTCCAAGCTGCATCCTGATCTACACTTTAAAGGGTATAGCAAAGGCTTGTTTATTCTCAAAGCATGGAGTGAAAAACCACAAAAACATCCGAGTGGTATTTAACTGAGTATATTCCCAGAGAAAAGAATCTCATCTCTCAATCTTCTACCTCAAGGGGTTATAGAGGACAGTGTACCATGACTAATTCATTCATAAACACAACATTGCTGTATACATTGTAAATGATTTAATTTGAAATATTTTTCAGCCTTTAGTAATCATTATTTCCACTCAGTGACAGGGAAGGAAATGTATATCGCAGTGCTACCACTGTCTCTCTAAACTGGCATGAGAAATGGAATCAGTTCTGCCCATGAGTTTCTAATTTGTCACTCTAGCTCTGGTTCCACTGAACAGCTGTTCAAATCCAAAGAAATCCTGTTGAACACAGAAGACTTGCAAAAGAACAATGAGCAGCACGAAAACAGGCTTGGAAACACAACAATGAAGACAATCTGAAAATGTTAAAAAAGCCTGTATTATACACAAGTAAATTGGTATAATGATATTGGATATTGGTGCCCTGCACTTAATCACAAGTTCAAATGCAGGACAATGTCGGTACCGAAAGTTATGTTTTTTACAAATGTCCGTTGTCCAACATGAAATGGAGACACTGCCCTAGCTCAGGCAACAGCAGAGCAGAGACCAAAGTTGTATTTGGCTGTAATTTCCATTGCATTTTATTCTTCAGAACTTGAATGTTCTTTGCAGTCTTGGACTGTCCAAATGATACGACAATAGTCCACTGATACGGCAAAGAGATCTTATTTTATTTCCTTCCCGGTAGACTATATAAAAGATCCTTGTGAAAGATCCTGAAAACTCCCCTGACACTTTAAGAATGTTATATATCTTATTTTGTGTGTTGCAGCATTGTTCTCCCTATGATAACCTGGGGTCCATTTGGATATGAGCTCATCTCTCCGCAGATAGAAAAGTGCAGAAACAGAATCAGCAACCACTAACAGACTCTTAAAGGGGAAGCAGACATCATTCTCCATCATTCTCTTTAAAATAGTGCTTCTTACTATGAAGTGTTCTAACTCTCCTGACTTTTTTAAAGGAGGAAGAAAATCCAGAAGTGTGTGTGTATATATATATATAGTCCAGCACTTTCCAGGAGTGATGGATTTACTCTTGGCATATAACTAATGAAGGCATAGTATGCACATTGTTGAGAGGTGAAAAGGTCCATATGCATAGTTGTAAAGTGAAAAGGTCCTAGAAAGATAATGGATAGAAGCAATTCACACTTTTTCAGCATCCTCTTGAGCCTTGGTTAGGAGTGGAAAAGCAGGGTGATCAGGGAGCACATGGAAGGAAGCCCCTCAGGGAGCAGACTGGATAAACTTGTCTTAATAATCCACTCACTGTCTATTGGCCAAGGGAAAAAGGCACATATTCCAGTGTTGTCTTCTGAAACAGAATTCTGGATTTCACAAGCCGTTCTTCTAGAGAAGGCACTTCCTTGTCTCATGACACAAACTGCTAAGGCAGTAGCTATTCCCACACATAACACACAACAAGGTGCTAGAACTGTCCTCAACTCTTTCTGATGCTGAGCTGCTCCATGGCTGCAATTAGAAGTGGTCAGTGTAGACTCAAACCAATCTCAAATTGTTGAAGGCCCTAGCATATATTGCAAAAGCATTGCCTAGACATCAGAAGGTATTATAGGAGTTACACAAGTGCTTTTAGACTTTAAAGATAGATACTTAACATACTAACAAGATGGCTATAGAGAGCAGAGAGCTGTGGAAACAATGATCAGTATGTATCACAATGACAAGTGTGTAATAAATCTGGAGATATGACAACAAAAAAATAAAGCAATAGGTACCAGCTGTTATTTTAGATAGGTGTACAAGGCACTTGAGATGAGAAAGATGAAATAAAACTGGTATGTAGTGGTATTCTGGAGAAAGGTTACTGTGTATTCTCATACAGTAAGATG
Organism: Eurystomus gularis; assembly: GCA_013400335.1. Lineage (NCBI taxonomy): Eukaryota > Metazoa > Chordata > Aves > Coraciiformes > Coraciidae > Eurystomus > Eurystomus gularis. The sequence continues at coordinate 109,303 of VZZY01009368.1, forward strand.
ATAAAATTCTTACACATAGCTGAGCTGGTAATATGGAATACTAAGCCTCTCCTTCCCCTCAGCAAATAAAATCTAGAACCAAAGGTGCCTGTGCTTCTTCCTAGCTATTAGTCCTACTGTTTGAAGAGAAAGACTCAGATCCCAAGCCATCATAATGGGCACAACTGAAAGAACAGAAATGCAATGGGGAAATGTCTCTTTTTGCCCCCATAAAAGTTGGCTTAGCCACCAACACAAAGGTAGCAGAATATCAGGGATTCTTTCCTCCCCAGGTTGCAGCTGCATCATTTGAGGTAGAGTTCTTACAGGAAAACAAAACAAAACAAATCCCTGACAAAAAAGCAGTAGTTATGCTGGAGACCAGTGGCTGTGAAAAGTAAAAATAGAGAAGCGAGAGTACAGAAGAACCATGAGATATGAGATAGCCTGACTTCTTGTCTAAGACTGCTTTGCCCTACTTGAACTAAGCAATTAAAAAACCCTACAATGCATGGCAATTGATTTAAACTTGGATTGCAATATAACACAAAACACTGAATAGATAGCATTACATAAATGAAGCTCCTTATCATGGGATTTTAGGTGAGTCAACATATAACAGCAGGCTGCAATTGATGGGTATTTTTTGTTTGGGGTCTGATCAGAAGAACAGATTGGCAGATCATTTCTACACACTGGTAAAGAGCCTGTAAAATAGAAATTTTAGGACTCTTTCTTTAAAAGTTCTGATTACTTTACGATATTCATAGATCTGCTATGTGGTACAATACATCTCACAATCTTTCAAGAAGATTCTTAGTTCAGGACTTGCTGGTAGGAAGAGAAAAATTTTAGTAGCAAAACTAAGAACAACTGGACCAAAAGCAAAGAATGTAGAACAGTAACCATCAGACCTGATTTTGAAGAACTCATGACAACACTGCTAAGCAATTGCTGTCAGGTCTTAAATAAAGGGGCTTGTAAATTGCCAAGACTTACTCCTATCCCCAACGACACCCTAACCCACACCAGAAACTATGCTAAATAAAGAAAACAGGCAACTAAAATAAGAAAGGCCATCACGTGCTGCTCATTGATTACCTGAAATGTTACTGGCTTCTACACCCAGACATGAAGGTCAAGCACAGATTCCAAACAGACTTTGATATTTAGCAAATCACAGAGGAAGGAACTGTTTTAAGAACAGTAAGTGACCATGTGATTGGAAACATGCTGAGAAACAGAAAAGATAATCAGTTGGCTGTGCCCAGTGAGTGATTACTACTTCACCCATCTCTTTATTGATTAGCCTATATCTTTTGTAATCAAGGTTACTAAGATGCTTCAGTAATGCTATTTTTTTCCCCTTAAAAAGGAACCTATAACAAGAGAACTGGATTTCACCAATAACAGTAACATCTTACAACACTCATCCTGCTTCCAAGATGCGCAGGGAAAAAACATACCACTCACAATCCATATCGTACTTTCACAAGGGAAAAAAAAATAAAATAAATAAATAAATAAATAAATCGGTAGAATAGCCACACCAAAAAAAAAGCCTATGTCATTATATAATGGTGCCTATAGCACCACTATTAAAAAAGATTATTGCCTGACATTTTCAAATGTTCACTTTTTATAATTTTATTTGGTTAAAGAAGAGGAAGCACCTCACCTGGATATCACTCAGCTTATTCAGGAAACGGGTTGTTAACTGAGGTCCATTCTCCATAGTTGGAATGTGCAAATGCTGACATTAAAAAAAGAAGAGGGGGAGAGAGAATAACATGTAATAATAGCTTTATATACATATTAATACTGTACGACCTTCAAGAATTTTAATAAATATTTATCAAGTTTTCTAGCCCTCCCTACAAGTAGGCAAGGATTGTTGTAAAGCTTTTTTATAAGAAGGCATGCTGAGCGAGTGAAAAGTTTGATTAGTTGAACTGTTATGCTGTTTTTAAACAAAAAAAAGCCTAATCTAAGCCTTCCAAAGATCTGTCCAGAGTGGAGGGTATATTGTACAGGCAAGAGGAATAACACTCTATACAGTATTTAATTTCAAAGTATATCATGTAGAAAAAGAACAGGTACATTTATAGTACTTATCATCACTCAGCACCTTGATGTCTCTCATTATCTTAGCATCTGATAATATCAATATATTTATTCCATTTTATTAATTCAGGAAGTATCACTTAGACATTTACTGTACTTGTCATATTTAATGGAACAAAGCACATCCATATACGCAGCTGCAATAACTCAGCCTTCTGAACTAACTTTGTGCTGGCTAAATAGCATCAGGTCAGCTTAACAGATTGAACGCCTGTGGAATTCCACCTGTGCAGGAGAATGGTGTATAGTAGATGGAAGCAGGTGTGCACCCTCCTGAAACAGCTCTTCCATCAGAGCTGGGTTCCCTGCAATGAGGTGTGAAGAAGAGATGAACTTGAGAAGGAATGAATCCAGCGGCTTGGAAATTTGGTTCCCTGAGAAAGTCTTTCCTCTCCTCAACTTTCCCAGGTGTCTTAACTTTAAAAAACATTCAATTAAAAAAAAAAAACACAAAACAAACATGGTAGAATGTATTTTTCTGTATTTTCAAACAGCCTTGGAGCTATTTGTTTTTCTTCCTTTCCCAGGAATTGAGATTTTATGATTTTAACTATTAAAAAACCCAGAAGAAAAGACAGAAAGTTCTGTCTCTTCTGACAACATAGCAGTAACTCGCTTGGGAAACACCATACTGACACTGTTCAACTTTCCAGGAGCCTCTGGCAGCACTTTTTTTCTGTCTTACTTTGCTTCACCTGCAATTAATCTTTTATAAACTTCTGAAGAAAAGGGGAGGGTGGGGAAAAAAAAAAGAGTGATATCTTCTTACCTTGCCCTTATATAAAATTTTAGAGATAGGACATACAATACAAGCTGTTCCAGCACCAAACATCTCCTTTACTCTGTCCTCTTCCAAGGCAGCTATCAGGTCACTCATGGTGATGTATCGCTCAGACACTTGAAATTCTCCCTGCACATGAAGAATCAAGTTTAAAAATGCTTTGTATTTTTGTTTTCAATGTTGAAACATCTCTGACAGAACTATCAGCCTAGTGGCAAACAGTCAAGTTTTGGCTGTGGTCTTGTGATCTTTTCTAACCTCCTAGTATCACACAAGATAGACTAATTAAAAGAATGATCTTCGAGAAAGCCAGTGGTTTGCCAGATACAATGCTGATGATTAAGTGGCAATTCCATCTGATTCAGTACAGAATATCAATATTGCATTAGGGAATAACACATGGGCTATGTAAGACAAGATCTGACTACTCATGGTCTCTAGCATGCTAGAGTTTGTTCAAAAGTTACTCAGTTACACCAAGAGAGCTTTGCGTCTCACTTTCAGACAATTCCTAAGCAAAACACATTCTGTTAATTCCACCTGCAATGACAACTAGAAGCAACGCATTTCTTTAATCCCCTGGTGAAATTCCCCACTGTAGCCTGCACACATCTGTCACATACAAAAATTAACTGTACTGCAGGTATGAGTAAAGCAATTCATTTTGGACAGTCTTAACACAGTAAGTGTTCTACCTTCTGCAAGTTTCAAAGGATGCATAGCAACTGATTGAGGGGATGTGTTTAAAGAAGAAAAATAAACATCAAACTTTGATATTTTCATTTCATAGGTTTGTGTGGATTTTATTATCCTATCAGGCCAAACTAAAGCTTAGCTGTAGTTTTATATGCAAGCTTTTTAACATGATCCAGAGATGCTTATGACAGCAGAAAACATGATTAGCCCTGGACAGGGTAGTATTTGGAGAAAGAGGTAGGGACACCATGCACGCAGAGTCTCAGATAGGTTAGGGAATGGTGGTCAGGAAGAAGAGAACAACCTTTGTGAGAGTAGTAGACACCTAATTATTCAAGAGGACTGAGGTGAGATTCTCCTATCTCACAAACAAGCCCTACCAACTGGGAACATCCTTCTGTCTTGTAAAGCAGATGGGACTGAGAAGGGTGCATGCATATCTGCTCTACGGGTGTACCAATACATATAAAGATGCTGAAGAGTGCAGTGCAGGTCAACATGACACATGTGACACCAAGTACATGCCTAGCTCTCCTTACTGCAAGTTAGATTTAAGGGATATAACTGTGAATTGTATTTCAGGATGTCTTTCAGCTACAAACGGTTGGAAGCTGAGTTAATATCGAGGGAAAGTATCACACATGCCAGTGTTATTCCTGTTACTTTTCCCTAAACATAAGCCTGACCAAAACCAGGAGACAGGATACTGGGCTTGATGAGCCTTTGGCTGTATAGTTGTCTTATCCAAGCTGCAATAAAACCTTTGAACAGTACAGACAGAGTGAACTGTTTGCTGCATTTCAAGATATGAGGTATCCCAAGTGTCCAAATAGGTACTTGGATGGCTACACTATAGAACTGAAATCTGGAAGGAGATAGATGAACCCCCCCCACCGCCAGGCAGGGGCTGGATTTTAGGCTGCATGCTAGTTATTAGAAATAAGGATGGAACCATGAGAACTAAGTAGAGAAACAGTGTGTTGATGACTGAAGTATAACTGTGGTCATGCATGGTAATTGTTTGTTTCCCTGCTTTAAGTTGCTGGTACAAGTGGATTTAATGAGAATTTTCATGTTAAATACTACACGGAGCTACTTTAACAAGCTTGGTATTGTTCTGCGTGACAGGTGTGGGTATTCTGATGATGTTACTGAGATTCTATGAATTAGCATGACCTAAATCTCCGTTTAGGTTAAGGGATTTGACCAGATCAGCTGAACTTCAAGATACTGAAGCACCAGGACTGAGCACCAGGAATGCTTACTTTCATCAAAGTTATAACACGACAGTTGAAACCATTACTGCCAAGGTCAAAACACCCACCCAGTTGCGTGCCAGATCCAAAATGCTTTGTCTTGTCACTCCTGGAAGGATGATGCCATCTAAAGGTGGGGTTGCCAGCTCATTTTCTGTCAAACATAAAAGCAATAGAAACACTGATTGAAAAATGAATAAACAAAAATAAAGTTTACCAATATTATACTAAACAGGAAAATAACAGAGAAGTCAAATGATATCAGAAGCATTCCCTGCCCAGTAAGGTGCAACATTTGTCAGCGTTCTTATAGAACACAAGTTACATATATTCAATTCTAATAATTTGTTGTTGAGTGTTTGGAATTTTTTGGGTACATTTCAGTGGGTGGGGAAAAAAATATTTAATACATTAATAAATACATGGCTAAAGCCTAGTGAGAGATTTTATTCCTCAATGTATTATGGATTCACTGTATAACTACCAGGAACAATTGAATGGCTCAGTTTTCAAATTCAGAATAGAAAGGCACAAAGAAAAGCCATGTCTAAATTTCAGAGCAGATCATGATATTCCCTGAACTTCTTTACTTAATTTAGGTATATTGGGTTTAGAATATCTATTTCATAGCACTAATATGTAACACACCCACCAGAAGTTTTTAGGCCCATTTACTGAACAAGCGAAGTGGTGGAAGCCTTGCCAAATGCATCTTGAGAGAAGACTTCCTTAAGGATCTTTTGATTTCATGTAGCCACCTTCCCCCCTCACCCCCCTCCAATTTTATCTTGATACAAAAAAGAGCAATCCAATAAAATTCCAAAAACACCAACAATTCAAATTGTTCAACTAATTTAGTTTGTCAGCTTGTTTTTCTTGTTTGGTCTTGAAAAAGTACATTAGATAAATGTTTACCTAACATAACAAATGAAATGGTACATAATAATCAATACTTGGTAAACACTTAAATTACAACACAGAAGTCTGTATGCAGGCTTTGTTCTTTCATCTGACCTTTTCAGCAAATCAGAGTTAATTATTTTCATTTTAAACCATCACTTTAAATGACCACATAGCATACTCAGTGGCTACTATTATCAGACAATACTGAGCATTTACTCTTTCAGACAGCTGGGCTCTTCTAAGACAGTCTCAAATTTGCACTGAGAAGTGAAGACATCCACAGTCTTTCAGTAATACTCTTATAATTTGAAAAAAAAAAAACCAAAACATTTTCTCTTCCCAATGAGAATCCCTTATCTTTCTTGATCTTATAAGGATACTATTGTGTTCATTAAATCCAAAACCATTAATGTTTTTGATTCTTTTTTACCTAGGTGACATAAGAGAACAAGATATAGATCTTCGCATTTTTATTATGCTCCCTTCTCCCTACCCACAAAAGATCATTGAATCTGGTACTCATTGTCCAGTCTCTCAGGAAATGTCTGTTACTTTAACGCAGACACACCTGGGTTTATTTATCTGGACTAGAAGTTTTCCTACCTATGCCTCCATGTTCTTTTTATGAGGATCCATACACACATAAGCAATAGATGTAAACTCCCACACCAAAATGTATAACAACGGTGCCCTAGAACAGGCTATATATTCTGCTCAGGTTTGACTAACCAATCGTGACATTCCACAACCTATCGCAGACTCCCAAGTACAGCAGTGGCCTTTACTTTCTCATACAGTCAGGAACAAAAACTTTCCTTTTTTTGAGCTGGTCTAGCATCACTCCTAATTGTGATGGCTCTGGTCCTAATTCAGGCACAACTTTTAAAAGAAGAGGACTTAAAAACTTTCCATGAGTCACAAGGCTCACCTAATTTTGATCACTGAAAACCTGATGTTCTGCATTTGTGACTCAGTCATACACAAGTGCTCCTCTTTCTCTAAGGGAAAACTTCAAATAATGTGGAACTTCATACCAAAGTTTGTGACTACACACCAGATAACATTCTCTATTTTATGATGTTGTCACAGATCTTGTCCAGGACTTGTTTAACCTCACCAACATATATTAATTGATTTGAGCTAGTTTGAAAAGGTGCCACGCAAAACCAGCCGCCAAACAGCACAGAGCAGACAGGTCTCAAAATGTTTGAAACAGCCTGCTCTGTAGAATTTTGTCAAGTACACATATGATGCCTACCAGCCTGGGGCCACCCAAGGAACATCTGCTCCCCTGGTATCCGGCAGAGCTGATAATGCTATACAACACAGCATGCCAAAAAGCTTATCCTCTCTGTGAACTGATGCCAAGCGAGACTCCATATGACATCAGATTGTCCATCTCCAAAAAAACAGACTGTGAGCTCACAGACTCCATTTGCCTTCTGAATTATTTTGATGGGCGAGAAGCCTTAAGATGTATAGCAGCAAAAAGGCAGGGAAAGGCATTTGAAGGAAGATGTCAGGGTTTCTTCTTGAGTTGACTACCATTACAGTTATATAAGTAGGACTATCAGCCCAGGCATGGTATAGGCATGCTGTAACAACGGAACTCCATCAGAGTGTTTAAAGGGATTTTAAAAATGAAGCCTTGCACTTAACGCAGCTTCAGTGTTCACACACCTGTACATATAGCAGATAAGATTCCAAACATGGGCTGCCTTCAGTACTAGCCACACTATAAAAATGCTGAGAAATTCACCAAAATATATTTTACCAAAATGGTAACAGATACAAAGTCAACTTCAGGGTCAAGGAGAACCCTGATTTCACTATTATTAACAGCTGACTTCCTCTCCCAGTTTGTTCTGGAATTTTCTATTTCTTTCTCCCTCAGGCTTCACTTCTACTCTCCCCTCATGCAATCACTCTGTCTTTACATCTGTCAAGTTACTTTCATCAACTACTCTCCTCTCCTTTGTCTGCCATCTCATTCACCTCCTCTCCATGCTATTCTGTGGCTTTCTATTAGAGCAGAAGGTATCATCCTGATTTTGTTAGTAGTCTACTTGCACAGGATACTTCTGCAGCACAAATAATCCTCCACCTACAGAGCACTAAGTCTACCTGACTGTTCCAGAGAATATTTTAACATTTTTTTTTATGCAAGTTATTTTGAAGTGAGTACGATTCATCTCTATTTTAATAACAGCACAAAAACATCAAGTAATGCCTGAATGTTATTCACAATGTCTTGACATTAAAGCTAGAAGTAGAGCCAAGATGGTTCTAAATCATTCTGAAGAAACTGAATTTTTGGAAAGTGCACACAGCTTTCATAGTTAACAACCTTCAGGTTGAACATATGTTTAAATTTTAAAGTTTTCCATAAAATGAAGCCCATATTCTAGGCAGAAGAACAGACATTATTGAAGGAAGTGAGTTGCAATGTTAACAGCTTCTTGGGATTGTTATGTGCTCTGAAGATACAGGTGGAAGGGAGTGTAGAGTGACCAAAATTTTCCCTTTGTGAACATAAAACAAACAGTATTTGATGAATGAAATACCATACTCCTGTATTTATGTAACAGCAGGAATCCAGATTTATCATATAATAAGCCTCAGCCAGAGCAGAAGCGGACATAGAAGAGCAGCATAGAGTACGTCATGCTATTTTACCAGAAATTGAGTAGATTCCTTCCCTACTCCCTTCTCAATGTTACAAATGAAAAATCTTTCTCGGCTCCTCCAGCCACCCAAGACATGCGTCATACTTAGATACAATGCTGTAACTGAAAATATATAGCAAAGGCTTGCATGAAAAGCCTACTCTCGTTGGAAGCATAGATGTGCTTTAGTCTAGGCTTTGCTGGGATGGATCTTTGACTTGCTATAAACCAAAGAGAGCAGTTCAGACTACTGCGCAGTGACCTCTGAACACACAAAGAAGGGCATTTTTCTTTTGATGATGATCTGCAATTTCTGCCTTGCTATTTGTATGTTAGATCCCTCTTTCAGCTGCAGAATTTGCATAACAAAACGAAAGCACAAGTAAGTATCCTTTGTGAAGTGACAGAACATAATGGCAAACACTTTCAAAATCGTAACATAAAGCCATAGGCAAGTATGTGATGACACACATAGGCAGCAAGAGTGATTTTCAACCAAAAGATATTGTAAATTAAGCATTAATCAACACACCGGAAAACAGCAAAGTGTTCCAATGATGCTAATGACCATGTTGTGCGAAATGGCAGGTTTGCCAGTATACAGTTAGCTTGGGTGGCATGAATTACAAGTTGTTTGCTACGGCCACCTCACAATAGTACTATTCAGTAGTGCACTGGTAACACCATGATTGGCAGGTCTTTGGAACAGTATGGTGCTGCAGCTGGATAATTCCAGCATATTCCTGGTTTAAGTACAATGAGAACATTGAATTCTAATTATGTCCCCCTTTCTGTGTCCTTTCCCTGAGCAGAATGAGCCAAAATCTATTTTTGTGTCTCTCCAGCAAAGTTACACAAGGCTTGAATTTGGCTATCTAGCTACACTGACAAATCTACTGCTGCTATAACAACAACAAGATGTCTCCTATTTGTGAAGTTTTGTGAATGAAACTGTAGAGTCATTCAACACTGAGGAAGTATCATCCCTCTTCTTACAAAAGTGGTAAAGATTTTGTAGAAGAACAAGTAATGAAACTGGACAGAGGGGGGTCAGGTAGCTGGAGTCCCACTACCCTGCACTATCCAAAGCATACTGCTGTCCCCACAGAATGTTGCCTCTGTAGCGCAGCTGAGCACTGTCAGAAAAATACCAATTTTCAAGGGTATCCTTGCTGCTATGATGAAATCAGAATCTGAACCCTGCATCTTCTGCCATGCAAAAATTCAGTAAAACTTACTTCTCATGAAGGGCCAGCACTCACAGAAGTCAGCAGGTGTCCTTTTATTCACTTGCCTATACATTAGCTCAATCTTTTGAGGACTCAGAGTCACCTAGTCTTCCAAACTAGTTCTCAGGTGCTGTTATCACCTCTCAAGCACTGAATACTTGCATGACCAATGAGTGTTTATGAGAAGCCTAAATAGTTGGCTGCTCATTAAGTAGATACTTTTCTAATAAACACATACTTTACTCAGAGATAATCGCAGGTACAAGAAGGTAACAATGGCTTCAAGAATGATAGCATATCTTGAAAGCATCATTTGAGCCTTAGTGATGTGAAACACTGACTGACATGTTACTCTCTCTCTGTCTCCACCAGACAGAACTTGAAATTCTTCAAAGAAAGAGCTGAGTTCTTAATCAGTTGGATGCTAAAATACTTCTGACTATGCTTCAGGAACATTTGACTTGCCAGTAAGCAATGATGGGAATCACTCATGACCAAAGACAGAGTTATGATGAGCCATAAGGTGTCTGCATTGTTTATGACCCAACACCGCCTTCAAGATCAAGCATGCTACTAGAGTCGGCACCAAACCTGCAGTGTGACTTTGTGCATGGCTGCCCTTCTGAGCATGTGGACTGGCCCATCAGTTTAGTATGTTATCAGTAAGTACAAGTCACAGCCGCTCCAAAATACCCTCTTTCCCAATGATATAACTAACTGTCACCTATCAGTTTTCAGAAGAGACCTACTGTCTACTCTGTTAAATTTTTCGTGTTTTGTGTGTACCTCCATCTTCATTTATCCAGTAGAGAAACAAATTCATTGTTCCAACTTCAGTTATTTGGTGGTCTTCTCCATAGAGCCACAAAACCTGCTGACAGCCTAACTCCAGGGCTTCTTGCTGGGCATAAATAGAAGAACCATAATTCCTTCCAGAAACAAAAAAGAAAGAGCAAAGAGTTATGAGTATCTGGTTAGGTATTTTCTCATTTTTACGCAAGGTTTTGTGCCCATCTACCTTATAAGCAAGTGCTCTGCACAGTAACTGCTTGTCCCTGGAATATTTTCATTGGAAATACTGTAATAGTATTTTACTAGATTGTGTCTACAACCCAAAAACTTTGAAGGGCTGAACAGCATCAACAGCTCAAACATATCAATCCAAATTGTCTTAAAAATACCTCATTCCGTCTTCTGGATATTCTAATCATTGCAATTAGACACCTTAGGAAAGCATTTATTTAGCAGTTTGCATCCTAGAGAGAGCAACAATTCCCATTCAGCTTGTGGTTTTAAAAAAAGCAAACCAAAACCATCTACCTCACCTCATATATGTCAGATGAACAGAGGGGTCATACATGTCAGATGAACCTCTTTGGAACACAAGAATCCCCAGAGGCAAAATATTTCTTTTCCAGTAACAGACATTCATAGAACTAGTAGCTTTGGGAGCTGCGGATGGGCCTTGATGAATTCCATATCCTTGAGAAGCAACTGTTTTCCTAAAATGCTGCCTAATGAGTGAACCTGACTAAATAATATGTGTTTACTCTGTAGCTGCTTTGAGAGGGACCCTTTTCTCTTCTGATGATCAACCACCATCAAGACCCAAAGTCAGCAGCTCCAAAGTGCTGACTACATTGGAGCTAAGTTCTCACCTCTGAGCACAAATCAAGTCAGTAGTGACTCCAGACTATTCCTTTTTTCACAGCTGACATATGAAGGATGCACAGGAAACAATAGATTTCTAAACCTACTCAAAAGCTCATAAACAAAGAGTAAAGGTCTCAGAACATGAGACTGGATGAAGGAAAGCTCTTTTCTTGCTCTTTGATTATTCTGCTGGCTCAGTTGAGCAGTACTTGGCGACTACTAACTTCCTGCCTAGAAAGAAACTCCTAGGTAGAGACAATAAGCCTCATTTATACCAAACACTAAAGATATATAATCGAGTCATTTATTTAACCACATCCAAGTTGCTTGCTCCAGTCAAGCTCTAAACAGCTTCACTTTAAAAGTCAAGTACTTACTTGGACATCAACAATTATGTTTCTACCTAACTAGTGCTTTGGCCTAGTTCAGCAGAAAAGTGTCAGACTATTGTCAAGTCAATGCAGATAATTGCCTCATGCCTTCTTTTGAATACCCATACTCCCCTAGCTACTTCCCTAGCTAACTGCAGATGGCTTGTCAGGACAGTTTGTCAAGGAAGGAGGTTGGCAGTCAACGCTGCTCACTGTCCATCTGGCAGCAGGCTGCTATAGTAAATACTGCATCCTGCATCACAGAACTGGTATCTTTAGTGTCAACTTCTGCAAGGGGAACAGCCAAGGTTCTACACAGACCCCTTCCAGGTTCAGTTCTCCAACTTGAGAAGTGCAAATAATCCACTTGGCTGTAATATCCAAACAAAAAATATGCAACTGAGTTGTACAAATACTATTTGCCAAGGACAATTTAAAAATCTTTGTTATAGTACAAGGGTTAACTTCTACATTTGATATCTCTATTTCTAGTGGATTAGATACTTCACTAAAACCCAAATCTCCTTTGTGAGCTATGTAGATGCACAATTATGTTTTCCTACCCTCCCAGTTTGCAGTCCCCCGTTCCTCCTTTCCAGGCTCTCACATATTTTGGATCTGCCCACAAGGATATTGGGCTAAAGCTTCCACTTGCAAAGTAAGGGCCCACAGGGCTCAGTATGACATACAGTAGGGCTTTAGTCGGCTTCTTCACTCCAAGAGAGGGCTGAAAATAAGGAATATAAACAAATAAAAAGTTACAGGTATGCTTCACTCTAAACATCAGATGCTGCACAATTAGCTTTTGAAACACTGCTTTCAGAGGAACTGCAGCACGAGAGTGCTTTTATCACAACACAAAGTGCTGCAATTAAGAGAAAATGTATCTAACTTACCCTATCCAAGCAACATAACAATCCTAATTTTACATACTGTCACCATTCACTTACAGTGGTTTCATTTATCCATATATTATTCTACTCTTCTCAAATAGTTTCAAACTTTTGAGAATTCAGAAACTAGCTTAAGAAGCTACTATGTAAGTATATGAATCAATCACAGCAGAAGCCTGCAAAGCCTTCTCAGGGAGGAGTGACAGGGACCACCGCTAGCAATAACAGTGGTGGAACCACCGTCAGCTGCACTAGTGATGAGAAATAAGCCAATGCCACTTAGAACTGGCATTGGTAGAATTGAGTGCTGGCTCTGTGGATGGCTGTGTGACAAGCTAAAATGATTTGTCTGCTGGAAATGGTTCACACAACAGCACATGAAATAACCTGGAATGTATCACTTATTTTTTTCCACACTTCCTCTCAGAGATGGCTTCTCACACTCCAAGTCATCACCATCAATACTTGAAGGTGAAGTCTGGCACTGGTCAAAGTGCAAATCCTGTGGTAGGAGACTCTGCTTAACCATACGATTCTTTGCAAAGCTCAGGACTGACCACAGAATGATTGAGGTTGGAAGGCATCTCTGGAGATCACCTTGTCCAACACCCCTGCTCGTGTAGGGCTATGTACAGCTGGTTGCCCATGATTCTTGGATCTTCTGTGCAACTGAATGGGTTACTATTTCTCTCCACTCAGAGAAACCAGTCTCATAGAAAGAACAAGCTCATCCTTTAGTTAAGATTAGTTCTTTGTTTTCTGCACGGAAAAAACAGTTAATGAACTTAAATCTTTAGGACCAAAGTTCTAAGCAAAACACTGCAAAATGCATGTGAGGCTAAGTTAGAAGGCAGGAGAGAAAATAAAAGTGTAATAATGGAACTACTGGAAAATCCAAATAAGACTTCCTCGGGTACTGAGAGGGTTCTTTTGATTTTTCTGTCTACCTTATCGCTTCAGCAAAACTTGTAACAAAACTAACTGAGTTCTTGATGTTTTTCCTGATCCTTACATGATCATTCAAAAGATCATTATAACTGGTTTCCTAATTGTGCTGATTGATAAAAGATTAGCAGGACATGCAACCCAGAAGCAATATATGACATCACAGAAAGGCCAGATATGTTGTCTAACCCAAAACAAATATCAGCAGCAAAAGAATTTAAAAAAAAAAAGGGGGGGATATAAATTTTGAATATTAGTAATTTACAGTCACTGAGTGGAAATCCTTCCATATGAAAATCTGTAACTAATCTACAAGTGTTAAATCACTGGAGTCCTAGAACACATGTGAAATGTATAATACCCATGTATGGTAACTATTTACAGATGTGGATATTGCAGAAGAGTAACTTGCCTAGTTGGGAACCATACTTTCTTAAGCATCCTTGCCCTATGCTCTACCAATTCAGGTTTCTCTCTTGCCACTGCTAAAAAAAACACCAAATTTAAAGTTTTAATTAAGATAAACTCTCTGTTTCTGACTCTCTTTATAAATACTATAGGCTTGGCTCATACCCACATGAAACTCACAGAGTACACACTAATACTCACTTACTAAGGAGCCTCTAATAAGGTCAGGTTTATCTGGGTTCAAGAAAAAACTGACACAAGAACTTGTTCTTAGTTCTGTTAAAAGCGTCTCTCAGAAGAGCCATTTTCCGATCCTCTAAAATCTCCTCACTAACGTCAGGATGGAGGTATGAGATGAAATTAAAAAATCTACACAGAAAACTTCTGTTTCCTCACATTTTCTCTGAATTACTGATATTTTAAAGGCATACATTACCATGTCACAAATAACTATCTTTTTAGTACAAAACCAAAGCTAATGTCAATTTTGCCCTTATCACTCAGGATCCAAGTTTACTTGCTGTGATTTGAATCAATGTGTCCACTAGGTGGTGGTGTGGTCAATATAAATTTGTGAAGTGGAGCTACAGGTGACAAACTCAAAAGTAAAAGGATTAAAACTATTTGCTCCCTGAACTGGATTACTCTTGTCCAGTGACTGCTGCGTATTTCCCTTTATGGATGGATGCTTTCGCCTCGTGCTTAAATATACATAAGTTGAGAGGGGAGGAAAAATGTTTCAGACCTCAGTTCCAATTAAGGTAGGACGGATATACAGGCTGGCAGCGGTTGAGTATGGAACCCACTCCTTTTCCACTTCCACAAGCTTCCGAATGCACTCTAACAACTCATTCTGGTCAAAACACTGTGAAGGAAAAGCAAAGAGAGAAAATCAAATGGAGAAATATAGCCTGAACACTCTATGGTCTTTATAGATCCATGTGCTAAGGGGAACACTTCATCAGGATATAGAATCACAGAATTGTTTAGGTTGGAAGGGACCTCAAAGATCATCTAGTTCCAACCACCCTGCCATGGCAGGGACACCTCCCACTAGACCACGTTGCTCAGGGCCTCATCCAACCTGGCCTTGAACACCTCCAGGGATGGAGCATCCACAACCCCCGTGGGCAACCTGTGCCAGTGTCTCACCACCCTCAGAGTGAAGAATTTCCTCCTAATTTCCCATCTAAATCTACCCTCTTCCAGTTTCAACCCTTTACCCCTTGTCCTGTCACTACAGGCCTTTGTCAAAAGTCCCCCCCCAGCCTTTCTTGTAGGCCCCTTCAGATACTGGAAGGCTACAATAAGGTCTCCTCAGAGCCTTCCCTTCTCCAGGCTGAACAAGCCCAATTCTCTCAGCCTGTCTTTGTAGGACAGGTGTTCCAGCCCTCTGACCATCTTTGTAGCCCTCCCTGAGTGCATTTCTTACAGAATTTAAGATCTCATAGTCTTTGCCACTATGCTTTTTTTATACAGTGTCCTGAATGCCCCCTTCTGCTATAAAGTGTCCTTCTGAGAATAGTAAAAAGGAATCATTGACCCTTCTTGCCGCCAAAGCACATGAAGAGAACTCCCTGCGCAGCCAACACCCTCACCTTGGCATGATGCAAGATACGGCACAACCTCTTTTGCAGAAGAGAGCTTTGGCTTATAACTCTAATGGGGCTACCAAGCCTCCCAGTTTTACAAAGCTGCAAAGTTCTTACAGTAATAAAGCCAGTAAGTGCGGGAAAAAATTCACTGGCCAATATACAGCTGCTAAAAGCAGCATTAAGTTGCTAGTATGACCTAAAATGAAGGCACTCAAAGGCTGAAAGACTTAATTAAACTGGAAAGAATAACAGGAAAAAACATTAGTGCCAAAACAATTTCATCAGCTGCCTGCATGCAAATACCTGCAGAACAGCACTCATGCCTTGGAAATAGACTGTGTACATCTGAGACAGCAGGGAGACAACAAACAGTGAAAAGCACCGTTAGGATTTAAAACAAAAAATGCATTTTCAACAGTTCCCTTCACTGAATAAGATCTCTAAACAAAGTTTAACTGAACTGTTCAAGAGTTAGAGTGTTTGATAAATCTTACACTACTGTAAAATTGCAGAGATTTGTATTCTGAAAATGAAAATATGCTTTGACTTAAGGAGAGTAAGATGCCATGGCTACGTACGGGCAGAGTTGCTCGTCTTGCTGATCGTGCCATCCTGTCCATGTTGAGGGTTGGCCGGAACAGGCGGATTTTGCCATCCACTCCTCGATAAGCCTTCATTCCTTCAAACAACTACCAAGCCAAAAAGGAGAGAAAAGAACTCAAATAATATTTGAAACATGTTATCCCATGATCATCAGTGCAAAAGCAGAACACACCCTTTGGAAATAACTTCGCTTTCCTGGTCACAGTATTCAGAACATAAATGCTAACTAGTTAATCCTTGCAACACACTCCTGCGAGGTAGTATTATGAAGTTTATGTTACAAAGACAATCTGCCTATGCTTCAGATATATCTTTCTCTGTCAGGGGACTTAATGGTTATAATTTTTTTCTTCCATAATCTGGTTACAGCAATTAAAATTTGTAGCATGTGTTTGACTTAATTATTCCCTCACATCCTGACTGACACCTAAGGCTGAGCCAAAATAGTATTCTCCCTTATGGAAAAGATCTACAGGATTTTATAGGTTAATAACTTTTAGAGCTCTGTCCAAAATGCATTTTGGTAGGAAGCACAGAATAATGTAATTAAGGGAACCCTGTTGCAGTTCTTGCTGTAGTTCTAGAAAAATCCTGGTCGGTTATTTCCCCCATATACCCCTATGTTGTGGAAGGGGGTTTAGCTGGCATGAGAGACAGATGTGAAAATGTTTTATCTATGCTTTACAGGAAACTTAAATTAGTCATAATTATCCCATCAAATGGCAGAATCCGGATGGCTGGTGTTGACAATCAGTTTACCAGAAACCTTTATCCCACCAGGGCCCTCCCACCAGAATGCTCTACAGCATCTCCTAACGACAGGAAGAAAACATACGCCCATAAAAGATCCATAGTTATTTTCAGTTACAGACTGATAACATTCAGTTATAGTTATAGACAGAAGACACATGTATTATATAAGCTCACATTAGTATATACATATATAGGTATTATTAAGTTTTAAAGGATCACATGCTTCCAGACAAGAGGTCAGATTTTTAGAATTTATTTTCTAAAGGATTTCCTTGTACATTAAATTTCAGTGTTAGTTCTATGAATTTAACTGCAACACTGCTGTCAGTCTCCACAGACGTCTCCTGACTGTTCCACAAAAAATGGGTGGAAATATATTCTATATGGTTGGAAATCTACAGATGCAGGCTTTTTATTTGGAAAAAGGAAGTTTCATTGTTATTAAATTCTATAAAATTCTCCCATAAGGATCAGTGACCTAAAATGTTTAGAAAGCTTTTGTACTGTCTCATGACAGTGCTAGGTCCTTCCACATGACAAATTTTAATTGGGTTGTAACAGGGTTACAGGCATCCTGGCAATTTTCCTTAGGCTACATACTAGCTAAGTAGAAGAATCAGAATTAGAACCTAGAACTTTTAGCCTTCAAAATTTATCTTATTCCTATGGCAATGCCAACCTTATTAAAAGCTTTATACAGAGTTTTGAAAAAAACTGTTCCTAGGATAGGCTTTGTAGCCACAAGAAAAAAAAAATCTATCTTCAATAAAGGATGGCATAGCTGGTGATACAGTTAACACTTCAAAATTATTTTTATTGGGCCAGTTACTAGTACTACATTTCGGTAATGTTACTTTCTTATCACAGAACAGTTCTACCCTCCCCCTCCCCCTTCTCCCAAACACATTCACAGAACTTTTAATGAGAGGGAAGAGGAAGGAATGTTACTACTAAGATTTGATCAATGGTTTGAGAGAAGAAAGAATCACATCATTACTGAAACACAAAGCCTTCTCAAACTGTTAAATCTTTTTCTCCAAAACAGAAATACTTTCAACCTTCCAGAGATCAGTAAAACCTTTCACTCATTAAAAAGGGAGACAGTGATGTGTTCCAGAAATGCTCAGCTTGAATAAAAGCAACTGCTGTGATTGCTTGATGGTTGGTTGCTACAGTGGTGTGCAAACAATATTATCTGACAACCGTACATCACAGGAGCTGGATCTGGAGTCAGCAGATCCAGACTATCACACTGCATCATGGAGGGCAAGGAGAAAGGGGAGGGAATGCCAAATGCATCATTTTTATTATACCCACTGTGTATTCATTGAGCCACAGCATTGGCACCAGATTCTCCTCTGTCTGTCCTCTTGGCTAGAGGAAACGTGATGCAATAAGGGTAAAAGAATAAAAAAAAATGGAAAAAAAAAGAGCATATTCATGTTAGCAATGATCTCAGACTGGGCCAGAGGCCGAGCATTAAAGCAGTATGTTACTAAGAGTGAAATATAGATTTGGGACGCCAGCGTGGTTTCTTACTTCTTGGGCAGATCAAGAGCTGCAGCCTTAGTCACAGGGGCGTGTTGTAATTTACACAGGACCTTTGGAGGCTTGGTGACTAGATAGGGAAAAGCCAGTAACAAAAAATTGTGAAGGCAGGATAGCTCAGGGACAAGAGGTAGGGAAAAGCTTGATCTTTCCCTTATACTAGGGGATTAAAAAAAAAAAAAGAGAGAGAAGAAATAATAAAAGAAGCACAAGCAACTCCACTAGCTTCCGTGGAGACACTCCCACCTTCCATTGCAGCATACGTGCCCTACAGAGGCTCTCACACAGATGTGAGTGAGTATATGGCCAAAGCTGCTGTGGAGACACAAAAAGCAGCTTTAGGCAGTAATCAGCTAAGCACGGAAACTGTTAACCACGCTGGTTTCCGACTTAACATTTCACTTTCCGAAGTTCCTTGCTGTATATTTTCTGCTTAAATACACTTGTATGTGCTGAATGCATGAGGTCTAGTTTGGAGTTCTCTGGACTTGTTTGGAGTTGCAAACAAGCATCTGTCTAGTCTGTCCTGCAAGCCAAGGTATGAACCTTTAAAACATCTTAAAATAACTTTCACAAAGTGCATGTTCGGCCCCCAGATTAAAACTACTCTTGGAATCTCACGTGGTCTTACCAAGTACGTTGTTAAGTTACATCAGAGACAGTAACTGGACTGATCCATCACCAGTAAACTAGAATGCTTTCTCAAATGAATTTTTTTACCACATGAGAAGGGACTCACCTTCACTAGGCCAGAAAATTAAATGAGGTGTAATCCACAGGCCAGAGTTGCTTCTGAGTTATACTAACATAAACAAACCTGTTGTAAATAATGGAATTGTTCTGGAAGGACATCAGTTAACAGAAGAAAATGGAACTCAACACTAATAAACTTCAGACAGTAACAGTCCTTGTCTTACAAAGTTGTGGCTTCAAGAGCTAATGAAACAAAATAGCAATTTCCAAACCGATTCAGTACTCACTTCTACAGCATAATGAAGAGCTGAGGAGGCTGGATGCAATGAAAGGTTCTCAAGTGGCTTAATATAAGGTTTCTCCCATCCTGAAGCCAAGGACCATTCAATTGTTAGCATATTGTCAGTGAACACAGTTCCAAATACCAAACCACTGGGGTCTGGTTTTTCCTTGAAAGTCGTAGCTGGGGTGATAATCAAGTCTGAAGCCTGAGGGAACATGAAGACAAACACAAAGCATATAAAAATAATGAAGTCAGACTGATTTAAAAATTATATTGCATCAGTGAACATGGACAAATGCAACATACTATCTGTAGGGACATTTAATGACAGAATGGTCAAAGGTGGCCAGTCTCTAAGTAGCTGGCAAAACAATTCATACTGTGTATGTACACATATACACAGTGCTGCTTATACCAGCATTAGTTAGTGTATTTTTGAATTCAAAGGACTGTGAAATGAAGGAAGCAGTGCAAGTTGTAAACCTAGAAAATTAGCAGATGAAAATTTTTTGGCTGTTCAGATTAATACATATATACAAGTTCCAGAAACACCAAATTGCTGCATCTCAGTACATAAGCTGATAAACAGAAATTAATCCCCCTCACAACTAAGCAGATATGTTACGCTGATTTTCCTTTAATACATAAAACCAATGTGAGAAATCAGAGTCAGCAGATTACTTAGGTCACACTAGCTTGTTCATTCATGTTCATATTCTCCTAGAAAGATCCCATTAGCAAAGAAAGCTAAATGTTTCCCTTCGTGATTAACTGTAGAGACTTTCTCTTACAAGCCATGACTAGCTGAAGAAATGCAGCACAGGTTGTTTGTTTTTTTTTTTTTAAACAGGTTTTGGCTGGGATAGAGTTAATTTTCTCTGTAGTAGCCCATGAGGTGTGAATCATCCTAAAGAATAGTAGAGGAAGAAGGAAAGCAGGATCTCTGGCACTTCACTCCCCTTCTATACATAAGTAGAGGCTAAACAACTAGGGACAGCTATGAAGTGTACAGTCTTGATCCACCCTCTCCATTCTCTTTCTATGCCATCTCAGCATTTCATAGAATCATAGAATGATTTGGGTTGGAAGGGGCCTCAAAGATCATCTAGTTGCAACGCCCCTGCCATGGGCAGGGACACCTCCCACTAGACCACGTTGCTCAAGGCCCCAACCAACCTGGCCTTGAACACCTCCAGGGATGGAGCATCCACAATCCCCATGGGCAACCTGTGCCAGTGTCTGACCACCCTCAGAGTGAAGAATTTCCTCCTAATTTCCTATCTAAATCTACCCTCTTCCAGTTTGAACCCATTACCCCTCATCCCACCACTACAGGCCTTTGTCAAAAGTCCCTCCCCAGCCTTTTTGTAGGCCCCCTTCAGATACTGGAAGGCTGCAATAAGGGCACCCTGGAGCCTCCCCTTCTTCAGGCTGAACAAGCCCAATTCTCTCAGCCTATCTTTGTAGGAGACTGCGCTGGTCAGAGGCAAGGAAGAATTCAACAAATAATTGTATTCAAAGCTTCATTTTCCTTCCTAACATGTCTCAGGAAGCATTGACCCTTACTACAGACCCCCAGGTGAAATCTTACTCTTCCGTGTTGGGTACACGTATAATAGACTGGAATACAGGTAGTTCAGACTATTGTTCATGTGATTTGCACGTGCACTAAAAAGGCAGTTCTGCAAGAGATGTCACTGACTGACTTCTCAGACTCAGCAGGCATTTTGCAAAATGAGAAAAAATTAGTCCCAAGCTTTTGAAAAAGAACACATGTACCCTTGTCTCTGTAAACAGCCTGATTTTCAAGATGTCTTTAATAACAATGGCCTATTTTTTATTGATTGGTTGGGTTTGGTTTGTTTTTTTTGTTTGGTGGTTTTTTTTTTTTTTGCTTAATGGCTTAGATGTGAAATTAACTTACAGCTGGAGCATATAAATAGCTAAAAGCTTGTTCCAAACTATCTTCAATTATAGGGCTTCTCTAGATATTGCAGTGCATTAGCCTGGTTGAACTAATACATAATCTGATGAAACAACAATTACTCTTAACTCTTTATAGTACCCTTTATCCTCCTGACATTGAATGCTCCTATGGAAGAAGTACTAATTAATAATGTTCTGAAAATAAGAATTAATTTTGCCTGACAACCTGTTATCATGTGCTTTGGAAAAAAAAAGTATCACAGAAGAGCGTGGATCAAAACAAATGCCACAAAGGAGTGTTTGCAATTATTCACAATGCAAGCCTCAGCTCAGGAAAACACTTATGCAGGAGCAGGATGTCAATGGGTCTTAAGCGAGGATGTAGAACGCAGTTATATCCCTGGCTTTGTCTCTGGTCAGAATCACAGCTTCTAAAGAACTCCTACTGTCAATGGTATTAGCAGCTCTCCATGAAGTCAAGGCTTTTGTCTCATCCTAGGTCATTTTCATTAATGTAATTATCTTTACAATAAACTGGCCTGGGCACCAGGACTATCATATGGAGTCTCATCTCCTAGAATTCCCATCAGTGTGCTCATTTCTGCTTTTATGCCCCAAGTTTGCCACTTCCTCAGTTGTGATAGCAAATTAGTTGAAAGGCAGCACTATAAAACAGTTTGCTAAGCTAATTTGGGGTTAACAGCTTTTACTTTAAGCATGAGGAAGGATTTTTACCTGGCTCTTCTCACAGGCCCACAAGCACATGTAGAAGGAGCAGCAAGCTGCAGCCACAAGTGAAGTAACATGATCACTTGGGAGCATTTGGGCTTTCTTTGACCCAGTTTTGCCACCAAAGATATTTGTCCAGATTTGGAGACCTATCATTCAAGAGAGTCTTGTACAGAGTCTTTATCATGTGAGTGATAATTTAATAAAACTATGCTGATCAAATACAAGCACATTGTTATGCTGTAGTGGTTAATACCAAGCGGGTCCCAGATCCAGAGTCATTCTTATCCTGGCTCATTAGAGATAGGAGGTGGGTCAATGCTCACTCCTACAAGCGCAATAAAATGGGTACTCCTGTGTGAAGAGCAGTGCCTATGGCTCAGAGTAGTAGCCCACACTGCTTAGCTCTTAGCACCAAGGATTGGGCACCTTCTGCAGTCACAAACAGAAATCACTGAACTGGATTTCAAGGTTGAGTCACTTGTGTACAGAAAGCCTAGAGGAGTAGGTAGCTATGATGCTTATCCAGAAAAGAAGCAAATCATTTCTGGACCACAGAGCTTCCTGGAGCTGCACACTCTGAACAAGGAGCCCACCTACTATTTTACACCTCCTTCAGCATTTGGGGAAACCAGCTTTCATCAGGCATTTTGCAAACACCTAACTCAACAATATCAGGTACAAACACTTAACCCATAATGCTTCCTTCAAACAACAGCAGGAACACCCTGCAGAAGACCTCAAATATAGGCTAAACTGCACAGACCAGTAGGGCAACAATCATTAAACAGGCAAAAAGGCAATTTTCCTGATCCTTATAATCCTGTTAAGTTCTCCAGAGACGCCTTTAAGACTTTTTTTCGGCCACTACTTTAAGATCCTTTCTTATGGCTCCTCCCCCTTATTCAGTCTATTGTATTTTTCTCCCTCTTTTTACCAAGCAACAAGTTGTGCAATTTATCAGCACAAAATCAACTGAATCTTTCAGAATCCCAATGCTTTTATGTCAAGACACTACCAAGCACTGCAATACATTCAATCTTTTTTTTCCATAGAAGGTGATGCAGGGCAGGTGTTGGAGAACCCATCCTTAGAGTACTCTCTCCCACAGTGTGGTCTGCAACACAAAGTATTGCCAGCACCCTCAACCTCTTCTAGATCCCTGAGTGATACGACCCCCTACACTACATCTCACC
Organism: Eurystomus gularis; assembly: GCA_013400335.1. Taxonomy (NCBI): domain Eukaryota; kingdom Metazoa; phylum Chordata; class Aves; order Coraciiformes; family Coraciidae; genus Eurystomus; species Eurystomus gularis. The sequence continues at coordinate 132,533 of VZZY01009368.1, forward strand.
TAGCCCACAGACCCTTTTGGCTTAACTTGCCCCTGAGTCCTGTCCTAGCATTTTGTGGTGCTGTTCAAGCAGCACCAGCAGGAGGAAAACCAACCACTCAGAAAAGCCCACACAAAGAGAGCAAAGCAAGGCCAGATGACCGATACCAGGAGTACTGATTAAGTAGCAATGCCTATTACTTCAATATCACTCAGTAAAAAAATATTGTGGAGCTACCATGGTATCATCTATAACCTTCATAAATGGCAGTTTATTTCTTTCCTTTGTCAACATTCCCCTAGCCCTGAAAGCAGCGTATTAAGGATGCATTAGGGGTTGACATTAACACCTATCCAGACCTCTGCTTGTTTGTACTGCCAATACAAAGGGCAATTTTTAACAAGGTTTGTGTTTTGCTTGCTTTGTTTATCAACGTGCTCTCAAGCACCTTCTGGTGCTGCTGCCTAATAAAACCATTAAACTGGAAGGAAAAGCAGTGAATGCAGAAACCAAAAGGATAAGGGAGATAAAAGAAAACACTAGATGTGGCAAACAGTCTATTGAGTGCAGCTATTTGGCCCTTGTTAGCTAGAATAAAATGACAAAGATATAGTTTCAGCCCTGCAAACTCTCTGTGTCGCAGTAGTATAGTCTGTACAAGATATATGAGCCTAGGTCCCAGCCCAAGGTGCTCTGGTAAGAAATAAAAAGAACCCAGATTGCCCACCCTATGGTAGGCAAAAGGGAGTGGTGGGGAAGCTAGCTGGATACTGCTGATTTTCAAGGCTTCGACAGAAACACTGCACAAAAAGCCAGTGTCTCGACCAGACACATTTTTTTAAACAGCCTCTCATCTGAAAAGTGCCTGCTGATTCCAACACAACTTCTTCCAGAGCAAAGCTTTACCCAGACAAAGTAAAGAAGATACATTCTGACCTCCTGAAACTGAAATTCTTCATTTGATCATAATTGACAAGATCTGTTTTGAACTAGGTCAAATTAAAAGTGACATGCCAGTCTGTGTCAATTTTAACCAAAGCTGTAGCGAGACATTCTGCTGCCCCTAGCCAAGATGTCAGTTTAATGCTTATTCTACCCAGCCTTTGCAATAGCCTTAAGTGGATTTGGAGCTGACAGCTGCCTCTGTCCAGAGCTGTTACTCTCATTGCTACATTCCTACCTTTCTTACCTTAGAGAGCTGTCTCAGGTAGGTGCAGATAGCAAGTGCATATTTTGTCCTACTCTTTCCGTCAAGTTTTGCCGGTGTCTTCCCAAACAATCCTTGGCTGTGATTATTTTCCCTGCACTGAAACTACTAGACCACCAGAGTAGCCTGAGCAGCTCTAACAGATGTTAGCTCATACCCAAATTTCCTAAACACTGTACTGGGTGAAGTGTTTCCATCACCTGAGTAAAACCAAAACTGGCACCCTTAGCTGTAAAATAGCTTACAAGTTACCTAACTATAACAGCAAGTTTCAACAGAGATCCTCAAAACATTAACATCTATGCAGGGAGACTGACTGTAATATAGTATGATGAAATAAGTAACCTCCCTGACTTCTAGTCAAGGTGATTCATTCAAGATCACAAAGTGGCTGCAATTATTATTTTATATTACTTATGCTGAGTTTGTAAGCATATCCTAGGAAAGATCAGGGCCTTCTGATGCAATAAGAGACACGGAAATGTAGGGAAAATTGAATAACTTGTTTTGCCCTTGTGCTTCTGAACAGCAAAACGTGGTTGCAGTAGCAGAGAAAAATTTTGAGAAGCAGACAGATTACAAAGAGTGTGAAGAGTTATTATAAAGAGGAAAGGTAACAAAAAAATAGCCAGGGGAAGTTAGAGAGAACAAGGCTGGGGCTAGACAGAATGGTTCTGAGGAAGGCTCCAGGGATGAGGATTTAGTTTTCCTGCCTTTCACTCCTTACAGCTGTGGCACTCATCATTGTACCAGTCCCCTCCCCAGCACATACATCTCTATGCCAGAAAGCCATTCTTTCTGCTGGAGCAGCTACTTTCACCCCAAAACACCTTTTGCCTGGACTCTTGAACCTGGAGCTCCTCCTATGTGACAGACTAAGGAGAAGAAGTTTGCACTACCGAAGAGAAGCTGTGGCGGGAAATAGGTTAAGGATATTAACTAGGCTGAAGAAAGTGGCTTGTTAATTCACATTTGGAAGCTGAAACTCTTCCTCCTCTTAAACAAGGTGGTTTTTTTGGCCTTGAAGCCATCAAGCTACCACCTTTCTCCTGTAACTCATTCAGCTCCATCACTTTCCAGACATTGAGTTGCAGGTGGCAGAGGATTGTCCCCGTTTTCTTGCTGACCTGAGCAGTGATCTTAGCTGGCTAAGAGAAGTTAATCCATTAGACATTTCAGCCCAGCAGTCTTAAACAGCCCAATTCAGGCTACTATATGTTGCACATAATTGCTCCTGTAGAGCAGATACTACAGGGGGTTGCTGTAGAGCAGCCCACAGGGAATTAGAACCTGATGTAGGAAGTGCCTTCACCACATGGGCCTGCTTCTGTAGGCAGACATCAGGAATCATACGTAACAGCTACCACTGCACACATAAAGGCTTGTTCCAAACTGTCGCCAAACTCTGAGAGGAATCAGGGATGACATGCCAACGCCTCCATCAGTGGCATCAGAGCAGACAACAGCAGCGCCAGGTTATGCAACCAGAAAGTAGGAAAAGCTTATGGAGACTGTGTGTGGTGTTAGTGCAACTGGCACTCTTCTCCTTCACTGGGATAAAATACGCAATCATTTGTTCCGCCTGTTCATAAACCCTGTCTTAGAAATGGAAATGCCAAATACTGCTCCAGTAAATGAAACCAACTGCAACCTCTTCTAGTAGGTGTTAGTTTTGTTTAGTTTGTCTGACTTATTACCTCTCAGCTCTACCCACTAATCACTAGTTGACACAACAGCATCTGCTTGAGCAAAAAAAGAGGAGATTTATGTCCAACAGGGCTTGGGTAAACCAAGGTCTGTGATTTTCTTCTTTTCCCCAACTTCTCTAGAAAAGACTACTAGTTTTCTGGGGCAGAGTCCATCGCTTCTGTAGAGGACTAAGCCCTGTACGGCTGTGATCACAATAATGAAGTCTCTAGTAGAAACAATAAGAACAGTAAGAATTCTAACAACTCATAACAGAGTAAGACAGAGTTAAATAAATTCTTAGAAACCTATTACTAGCTTGTAAGTATAATAAGTAATGTCACCGTAACCTACCCTATAATCTCTTTACCATTATTGCTATTTTAAATTTACAGCAGAGCCTAAGGCTTGAGAATGGAAAGTGTGCCAAGATATAAGAAGATTTGAGCAACAAGAAAGTCCTCATTTTCCTACTATAAAAAAATTATATATGTAAATAGAATAAGATGTCTTCTGCAACCCCAGGGAGAATACCCAAAAATCTTTCAACATAAAGCTTACCTAAGACTTCATCCAAAATCACATCAGCACATTTAATCAGACGGGGTCTGGAATCATTGCATCAGATTGACTGTACACTGGTTAATAAACCACAGAACAAATGAGAAAGCAAAAGGGAGTCAAGCCTCTGAATCAGTTGAGAGTCAATCATGGAAACAACAGAAAATATGGCTGGAAGGACTTTGTTTAATCCATCCTCTGCAAGGCATCTAACCTAAGTTACTTGTAACAGATATTTATCAAATATTTCTCAAACCAAAGAATGAGCTTCTGCTACAGTCTGCAAGCAATGAGAAGAAAAGAAGAGGGGTGCAACATATTGTTGGATTCTTTAACCTTTTCCCTGACCAGATGAAAGCTCCAGCTCTAATGCAGGAATGTTTGATTTGGAACAGTAGGCAAGGAAGTAAACTTGCTCTGACAAGACAACAGATAAGTGGTTGGAATTGACATAAACTTCTTGCCTTAGAGAAGGAAAAGGGCACCTAGGGCAGCAGCACTGCTGAAAATGCTCTCTGAAAATCTCAAAATGCACCAGAAGGGAAAAAAAGGTGTTGGAAGTCTACAGTCTGGCTAGAGTGTAGAGAAAACATTGAATGAACTAATCTTGCCCTACAAAACACTCAAGCACATGGATAATGCACAATGTCATTTATTTCAATGGTACTAAGTTTTAATATTTTTTCCATACGTTGTTGAAATGTTGCCCTACACCAACTCCCACTGATTTGATCCAAAGCCCATTTAAGCTAATCAAGACCCCTTCCTTCAGCTTTGTAGGAATCTGGATTATAAAGGAGGCAAAACTACTTGAATCTTTATAGCCTCACCCATTTCTAGTGCTTCAGAAAAATTACATGGACTAGTAACGTTCAAGGGTTGTTTTATTTTTGTCCCTTACTCATCAGCCTGTTCTTCACAGACACAAATTTCAGAAGATATATATTTTTAAAGAAAAATGAAGGATTGGGGTTCCTGCAGATCCTAAGGAAACATTCTACCTGCTATTGAAGAAATCTTAAGGAATTTTATTTTAATGGAGTCTATCTCCTCTACTCCTGCTAATGGTATTTTCAGGTCTATAAAAAGCAGCCACCTAATATCTCATCTATCAAATAATTATATAAAACATTTTAAATATAACTACCTCTTTAAAATATAAACCACCAATATGCCGATAAGACTGTTAAACTTAGGAACAGAAACTGGACACACTATTGCATTTCAGTCCTATAAATTGCTTCTGTTCCATAGAATCACAGAATGATTTG
>VZZY01009370.1:0-68663 GCA_013400335.1 Eurystomus gularis
TGCCCACACCCCGACCCTGACCCTGCCCGCACCCCGGCTCCGGCCCTGCCCGCACCCCGGCCCCGACCCTGCCCGCACCCTGATCCTGACCCTGCCCGCACCCTAACGCTGCCCGCATCCTAACTCTGACCCTGCCCGCACCCTAACCCTAGTCCTGCCCGCACTCTGCCTGCTCCCTGCCCGCTCCCTAACCCTAACCCTGCCCGCACTCTGCCTGCTCCCTGCCCGCTCCCTAACCCTAACCCTGCCCGCACTCTGCCTGCTCCCTGCCCACTCCCTAACCCTAGCCCTGCCCGCTCCCTAACCCTAGCCCCGCCTCGGAGCCGGGTCTGAGCACACGGGCTGTGGCACTTGACTTGTAGGACGGGATGATGCTGGCAAGAAGAGGAAAGAGCAGGCGACCTTTGGGGTCAATGGATTTGGGAGCTTTTAGGGATTTAGTGATATTTAACTGTCTCCGGCGTCTCGGATGGGAGGAAAGTGCAATTCGTGCTATGAAATACTGACGCCCTTCTCTAATTCTCTTTTGTGAGAAAATGTCGGTGATGGGGCAGGACCTGCAGCAGAGCAGCAAGAGGAGCGGTGCCCGTAGAGCCTTGAGGAGGAGCTAACGGACCTCACCAGCAGTCAGTGCCCCTGCGCCTGGAGGGAGGCGTGGGCACCCACCCTGCACCCTGGGACATCCTCCTGTTGGGATGGCAGGCAGCTGCCTGCTCCTCTGGGGCTGCCCACGTCTGCTTGGCTTCCCCAGCCTAAGCACTCGGGATGCTCTCTGCAGCCGCACCAGCACACGGGTTGCGGAGGAGACCTCATCGACTGCTCAGAGGCGATGGAAGCAACGCTGCTGGGATACACTGGAATTTTGCTGGGGATGCAAATGCGGAGAGCTCTGTCCCAGAAAAGGAAAGATGCAGTGACAGTCCTCACGCCTCTCTGCCTTGGGATGTGATGCCGGGCGTCGGTGTGGGTGAGAAAAGGGAACGCAGCAGTGCTCCCAGGCTTGGGTCTGTCGATGCAACCTGAGAAAACTGCTCTCCTTGCAAACTCTGAACTGGAAAGGCAGTTTGGTTTTGCCGCCTCCACAGCAGCATGGGACCCTGGCCTAGGGAGGACCGTGCCTCCTGGAGCAGCAGCCATCGTCTGCCCTTCCAACAGCCTCTGATGCTGCCCAGGGCCTGGCAGCTGGGCTGGGGCTCGTACCTTAGTGTCTGTCTCCAAGTCCCAGCAGCTCTTTCACAGAGGTGGTTCAAGTTGTTGTGGGGCAGAGAGGCTAAAGCGCTGGCAGGAGGGAATGAGTCTAAATCTTCTGCCCCTTTGAGGGAACGCTTGTGTCAGTAAGCTGACTTTGCTGGGGTCGGCTCTGCGGTTGCTCTCACTAACACACTGTTCTAGCACAGTGGTCCTTGGGAGCTGGAGACAGTCTTGTGCTCAGCCCTGATTCGGCTTCCACCATGTGTTGTCCTCTGGAGAAAGCAAAGAGACGAGAAGATGGTCATGGTGCAACGCTTGTTAACCTCGGCTGATGTCCGCTGGATTAGACAGTCTTCCTGGGCTCCGTGTTCAAGCATTTGCTGCTCTCTTGGTTCTCTGCCGCCCCAGGAGCAGGGTGGCTGGTGGGGCAGTGATACCAGCTGCGCGGCTGGCAGCGGGAGCAGAGAAAGTGCCTGGGCATGGCTTCCCTGGCAAAAAGGGGATGGAAAAGCCCCGGTGGGAACTCGGTGGAAGCTGGCGCTCAAAGCCTTGTGTGTACTGGAGGGCACACTGGGTTGCTACCGTCCGGCACAAACAGACCCAGGTCTGGTTCAGGACCACTCTGAACTGGCACTGTTAGAGCACAGTCCAGCAACTCCCATGTGCTTGCAGACAGCTACAGTGATGTCCTGCACTCTCTGAGTGGTCTGAGCAAGGGCTGCTGCAGCTTCTTTGCCAGCCTGAAATCTGTGTTGGATGTGAGATGGAAGTGGCACCAGTGCGTATTAACGTACCCAGTGAGAAAAACACCCCTCCCTGGAGTGTCGGGGCACGCGGGGAGCTGTGGGTGTGCTGGGTGTGCTCCCTGATGGGTGAGTTGGACAGCCAGTCTGTCAGGTCACAGGATGTGTCTGCAGTGATGGCTCTGACTCTGTGTACTCACAGCATGTCTCTTCCACCACCTCCTGCTCCCTCAGCCTTGTCACCAGGCTGCTTCATGGGTGCTGTCCCACAGCAGCAGCAGTGCAGACACTGGAGTCTTCATTTGAAAGTGGGGCAGCCCCCAAGGTATTGGAATGCTCTGGTCTGTGATCTGCTTGCAGAAAAAGCCACAGCAGCTGCAGAAGGTCATGTGCGTCCCTTCCTGAGAGCACTGCGTCAGCAACACACACGGACTGCGTCTGGAGGACCAGTGGTTATCTGGTGATGTGCCTTCTGCTGGGCAGTCCGGCTCTAGACCCAGACCAAAGTGACAATGTGTGACTGTTGTGCTGTTGCAGGTCCTACTCTGAAACCGTTCCCCTCCCTCTGCTTCACCCTCCACTGTGGTCTCTCCATAGGGTGCTCCCAGCTGTCCAGGGTGACTGTGGGGGTTGTGTGTGCCTGAACACTCACTTCAGTGCTCAGGGGCGAGACCCCAGTGCCTTGGGAAGGGGCAGGTCTGTGTCTGCAGGAGCCACCACGTGCCTGGCAGCATACCCTCGAGTGCTTCCCTCATAGATGTTATTGACCTGCATGGCCCCCAGGGCTGGGGATGCTCAGGATTACTCAGCTGAGCTCCCACGTAGCGCTGGTCAGGAGTCACCCTGCCTTGGGGACCCTTCACTGCCACTGGTGCTCAGCCACCATGTACTTCACCCCTTACCCTTCCTAACAAGGACTTACTGTGAGTTTTATCTTACTCTTGCCTCCAAGCATAGTGTTAATGCCTTTTTCCTGGTAGAGACAGCGACTCCTTAACCTAAAATCTTTCCTCCTTCATCGACATCATTTTAAAATTATTTCATAATTTCTTTTTTTGGCTGAAGTAAGGAGAGATTCTAGAGGAAAGTACTTTGTACAGATAGAGCTGCTCTCCTGTACTCTTGCAGACCCTTAGTCACCTCACAAAGGTGGGACATCAGGCCTGGGCACAGTGCCACCTCACTGCAGCTGGCTGCTTTTGGGGTGCTGTGCCCACCCAGCTGGCTCCCCACACCTTCCCAACCCACACATCTGCCCTCCATGGTGGTCACAGCGGGCTGCTTGTCCCTCATTGCTTCAGACCTCCCACCCAGCCCCACCTCATGAACCAGAGCTGTGCTTCCAGCTGCAGCTGAAGCAGGGAGACTGCCAAGGGTCTGGGCAAGCAGAACTGAACGCTGCCACTGGGGCAGGAAAGGAGGAACGCCTCTTCTGAGGTGGCGATGGCTGTGCAGAGATCCGGAGGAGCGGCTGTGTAGGCACACATCGCACCGAGCAAAGGGCTCCGCCTTGGCACAAGCGGCCCTTTCTCCCTGGGCTCCTCGGCGCGTTGTCAATGCGGTGTGCTGTGCGTACACCCTAAAGGAGACCCGCAGCAGTGCCGAAGGAGACCTGCAGCAGCGCAGCAGACGGGGGTGGCTTCGCACGGCATCCACGCTAGAGCTCCAAAGCAAGAGATGGTAAATGCTGCTCTTTAAGGTAGACTGTTGCACCTCATCACAGAGCACTTGGACACTGCAATGTTTACTCATCCTTATACAAAGAGAATTCGGTGCCCCAGTCGCCGAAATGTCAAGCGTGGTGTGGAGCAGGTCCCCCTCCTCAGAGCACCTGGGAGTGGGGGATGCTGCGGGCACCAGCAGCACCGGGTTCTCCCTGCAGAAACAGCTGTGAAGCCTGCTGGGTTCGCCTGGTACTCATTTCCCGGGGATTTTTTCCCATTTAAGTTCTTTAGTCTGTAAGATGGGGGAGCTGTTGTATAGTACAAAAACCAGCAGAGACAATTGCTAGTTCCTGAGCATTAGTCTCCCTCGACAGGCAGGAGGTGGAAGCCTCCCCAGCTGCTGGGTGAGGCTGCACCAAGCATCTGAGCCATGGGGCACCCGCTTATCGCACTCACCAGCCAGGGAGGCACAGGGCGAGGGGTGCGTGAGCCCAGGCCCACAGGCTTTGGAGAGGCCCCTTCCTCATCATTGCCTCCGGTTTCATTCAGGGTGAACTGGCGTTGCATTTCTGTCCAGGCTACGCTGGTGAGCGGTGAAGCAGCAGCGCAGGTTGGTTCACTGCTCCCCAGGTGCCACCTGCAGCCCCTCTGCCCGTCCCTGCCGCTGGCACTGCCACTGAGTGGGGCCTCGCACCCCAAACCGCCGCAGGGAGCGGGGCCGGCCCCGGGTTTATCCTCAGACGGACTCTGCAGCCAGTGAAACCAAACCAGGTAAAGAGATACCTAATAGCTGCAGCGTCTCCTTTTTTTACACTTTTTAGTCTATTTTAAAAACCCAGTTCAACTTAGATTTAAATTCATGGTTACAGTGATTACACTGTCTGTTTGCTTGAGCTTTTAACAGGTTTGCTTTTTCAGAAATAAGCACTGGTGTAGAATCATGGGATCGTTTTGGCTGGAAGAGACATCATTAAGACCATTGAGTCCAGCCATTCCCCAGCACTGCCAGGGCACCACTAACCCCTGTCCCTCAGCACCACACCTCCACGGCTTGGAAACCCCTCCAGGGATGGGGACTCCACCACTGCCCTGCCCAGCCTGGCACAGCCCTTCACAACCCTTTTGGAGAAGACATTTTTCCTCATGTCCAACCTAAACCTCCCCTGGTGAAACTTGAGGCCATTTCCTCTTGTCCTGTCACTTTTTCCTTGGGAGAAAGGCAGACCCCCCCCTGGCTTATGCCAACCTCCTTTCAGGGAGTTTTGGATCTTTTTGAAATCTACATGATTTTATGAAGATTTCTACCCATTGCTACCTGGCTTTCAAAAAAGTGGTTTATGTCTTGCAATACATTTTAATGAGTAGATGCAAGCTGGAGGAATAACACAAATTAATGCTGGATGTCCAGTAGTGATCTAGCGCATGCAACAATTTTGCATTGCCTCAGCACATTTTGGTCTGGGGGAGGCCTCAGGACACAGGGGAGAAGGCTTTGCTGTGCGCCTAAGAGCCGAGCTGAAGCTGCGCTCTGCTGCCTGTCTCCTCCTCCCACCTCATAGTATTTAGGTGTGTGTGCCCTTGATATTTTAGTAACATGCTTCTCTAACTCTTGCACTCTCTTCTTTTTGGGTGTTGGTCTTTTACAATTCTTACTCACATTTCATTCTTATGCCATTTGTTCCTCCTTTCTTGAGGTGATTCCTCAGTAGAAAACAGCAAGAACCAGACCTCGCCAGCCTGCTCGGCTTCCCTTGGCACGCGTGCTGCTCCGTATGAGCTGTGTGGAGAGCTCATTTCCGTAATAGGCTGGGAAATTGTTTGTTCTTCTACCAGTTGCTGATTTGTTTTCCTTAAGCCAAGTCATGCATGGAAAAGGGTATCCAATAATTCAAGCCATCTGCACTGTCTTTCTTCTTCTGCATGTCCCATCTCCTCTCTTTTATCCAAGCAACAAGCTGAGGGCTCATGTTAACTGACTGGGATGGGAGAGTGAAGAAATACTAGAGACCTCATTTATGTGCTTGAGAAAGAAAAAAAATCCTTTACAGTCTTTAATTTGCAGTCTTCACAGCCACAGGTTAAGGCCTGCAGAAGCTCACCACTGCTATAACCACACTGAAGCAAAAAAGCTACACCAGAATCAGTTGTCACCTCAAAATTTTACTCCTGAATGCAGGCTGATGTTTCGCTCCCCAGACAAAGAACATAATATCCCATTGGAACAGGAGGAGGCGGCAGATTCAATGATTATTAGGCATACGCATCCCAAACTAGCAGAAATGGATAAACAATAAGATAACTAATATTTTTGGGAAGTTGCTAATTGGAAAAAAAAATAGAGAGGCACACAGAAGGCAAAAGAAGCCTAGCAATAACTCTTCAAAAGAGTGAGCTGGAGTCTGGCATGGGTCCCCACAGCTTCTGAGCTTGTTCAATTAAAATCAATGCTGAATGGGTTTTCTTTCACTTCCATTACTCAAGCTGCATTCTTCAAAGGGGTAGCAAATGAGTGATATGCATATGAAAGAACCATGGAGTATGAAATTACAAAATGATACAGGGTTTGGATATTTGCACTTTGAGATATTAAATCTTCTGAAGCAAAATATTTGAGCAAATTCTGAATAAAGAGCCCTACAGAGGAGGAAGGAAGAGCTGTGAGATAAATCTAATAAGGAAGAGACTAAGCAATTTCCAAGCGCTATTGAATTACTCGGTTTAACCATGACACAGTATTTCCAGTCTAGGATTTACTCCTCTCCCTGCTCAGGGCAGCAAGGACATTGGCATGGCCTTTCAGACCCATCTGTCTGAAGAAGGGTCAAGAAGGAAGAAGTTCTTTACTGCAAGAGGGCTCAGCCACTAGAACAGGCTGCCCAGGGAAGTGGTGGAGTCACCATCCCTGGAGGTGTTCAAAAAACGGGTAGATGTGGCACTTTGAGACATCGTTTAGGGGTGAGGGGGATGTTGGACGAATGTTGGACTAGATGATCCTAGAGGTCTTTTCCAAACTACATGATTCTGTGATTCTGTGTCCATACATGGCTGCTGTGGGGCAGTCTGCGGGCAGCATGCATGTCTGTTCCGTGCAGTTTCTTCTGCCACCCCGGTGCCATCAAGGCCGGGGACTCCTCAGCTGGCCTGAGACATGGTCTGGGTTGGCAAGGTCTCAGGCTCTGCGTGCTGGGGCTGCGTGGAGTGTTCAGGGCCATTCACTGTGCCCTTCCCTGCCACCTGCCCCACTCACTGCCGTGTTGGCCGCAGCACATCTCCGTCGGGCAGCGTGTGGCTCCTGCTGCATGGGCAGCGATGCCCAGGGCCGTGCTTGTGCTGCTCTCCCTGTGGGTGCGGGCTTGTCTCTGGGTGGGTTGTGGTGGTTGACATTCACCAGCTGGTCTCATTTATGTTCCTAACACAAACTGGGTTCACGGTCCTGAGTCAGACTTGGATTTAACCCTTTCCAGAGATTTAGAGGTGCTAAAAATCTCCACAGCATGAGCAGAAGGCCCCCGGCAGCAGTCCCCTTACCCTGCTCCAGCCACTGGTGCCCCATGGAGTCCACCTCTGCTTGGGCCTTCCTAGCTGTGCCCTGCATGGCCAAAGACATGCTTTATTACAACTGGTGAGGAGAATTAACAGAGCTGCATCAAGGTTCATTTTGAGCTCTTGGTACTCTGTAAATTAAGCTTTATTTTATGAGCTCATTAAGAAATAGAACAAACATGACAAACAAGGGCTCAATCCACTTTGCCCAGTCCAGTCTAGCACATGAATTCACTTATTCACTGCTCAAGTCATGAGGTTTCATAACATACAGTCTTTAACTCTTAACTCAAGCGCCTTTGAGGAGAACAGTTCCATAGCTGAGGGTGAGCGTTCTCACCCTTCCTTCTCTGTCACAGTGCAGGTGTCCTCGCGTCACGGCAAGAAGCACAAAAGCCGCAGCAATCCAGCTGCCGCTGTACCTGCTTCAAAAGCTTCTTGGGGTTTGCTGATGTTTTATACCCTCCAGCTTGAAGGTTTTGGTATCTACCACGTCCAAGAGTCAGTAGATTCTGACAAAACTGCCCAGCACTCGATATGCAAAGATGCCGGCTGCAGGGGACAGGACAGCCAGCTGCAGGGGACAGTGGCTTTGCCGTGGCCCTTCAGCTCTTTCTGGCCACCTCTCCTGCCTCCTCGGTGCTCTGGCTTTGACCTAGCAGTGCTGCTCCCAGCTCAGGCCTTGGCACGAGCTGGGTTAGCCATGGTCTGGGCATGCATCATGTGAACAGTCACAAGGTGCCAGGTATTCCCATCACCTCTGGTTTTTTTTTTGGGGAGGGGGGGCAAGAGCAGGGCTAGGGCTGCCTGCCACATAGCTATGCCTGTTCTGGGTCTCAGTCTGGCAGACAGGTTTTATTTTAATATTATGTATAGATTAAAAGGCATTAAAAGTCACCTTATTGGCACTGAATCATCTTCCATTTTCAGGAATATGCTGCATGGGAAACACTTCGACTGTTGCCTTAGAAAACGCCAACCCCTGATGGTCTCTCTAATCATGCAATATTTCCATGCTGTGTTTAGAAACCTCAGAATGCCATGACTTGATGGTAATTAGTGATAATTGTTTCACACGCAGGCACTGTATTTGACTAATAACTCCCTTTACAAGAGTCGGGGAGATCAGGGATGCCTGGGTCAAGAACTGTCACTGTTAATTACTCTTTTATTCCTCCTGTTGCTAACAGCATCTTCTCCACAGCTTCTTCTGGTGTTGACTTGCAAGGACAGGATGTTCAGTCCTGCAAGGTCTCAAGCTCCACAGCACTGTGCTCAGGCAGCAGAGGCAGGTTCAGGTGCTGCATCCTAGGTCCTCTTCAAAGGTGACAAACACAGATTTTCATTTCTTGAGGAAAAGAAGCAGGTGTATCGTCCTCAGCCTGACCTGCTGCAGAGCACAGGTTGAGAGTCACACACTTGTGCTTTTGGCTGCTGTTTGAAGTTCTTCTGGAGGTGAACCCAGACTGGATTAAAGAAAAACACCTTCAATAGACAAAACTCGAACAGCCCTTTGGGTAAGTTGCTCCAATGACTTACTATTCTTATTGTTAAAAATTTGCATCTTACTTCTAAGCTTGCTCCTGTAGCTTCCAGACATGGCTCTTTTTTCTTTTTTTAATGTCTAGTCCCTAAAGAGAAATGTTTCTCGGGCACTGGGTAATGTTTGCTAGTGTGCTGTGAAGGGCCATGGGATAGCAGGAACAGGTCAGGAGAGACTAAGAACTGTCCTGCCATCTCCAGCTGGAACCCTTCTCTTCCCACCGATGAGCCATCCTGCCCTGCAAGATCACACATCTGCCAGCTCTGGAGATTCACACAAGGGAAGGTCGGGGGCTTCTGGGGCACACGATGTGCTGGCACAGAGCCCAAGAGCCAGGCACCCCATGGGCACCCCTCCCAACCACATGTGGCCATGGAGCTGGGCCCCCCCTGCACCCCCACGATGGGTGGGGGTCAGCCCCTTCCCCCCTGCTCAGGGTCTGCTCCCCGCAGCTGGGTGCCTGCACTGGCCTGGGCCTGGCTCCTCGCAAGGTCTGGAGCTGCCACCATGGTCTCCACTCCTGAGCATCGTCCTCCTCCACTCACACACCGGTTCTCCTGCCTGCCCAAAGCATCTGTCTCACCCAGCTCTGCTCTCCAGAACAAACTGTGTGAATATCAAACAGTTAACCAGATGCTCTGGCTTCTGAAAAACCAAACCTCCGCACTGTTCATTTACAGACTCAGAAGGCAAGGCTGCAAGGATGCAGTGCCCTCATGAAGTCAGTGAGCAATGTGAATACACAGTGTGAATATGCATTCAGTGAGTACAGGAACATGAAATTATACAGAAAACAGAAACTATATCTCCAGAAAATGTCCTTTACACAGCAGTGACCAAGCACTCCAGTTCGCTGCGTGGAGCAGCTGTTGTCCCTGTGCACTGAGTGCAAGGCAGCTCTGGAAACACCCCTCTGCATTACAGAGAAACCTTTCAGAAATGCCTTTCCTGTTACCCTGCCATAGCAGAGCATCCAGATCTCAGCTCCTCCACGCACAGAGACCTGGATGTGTTTCTGCAGCTCACTGTGAATTCTGCATTGCCAATGGCAGACATCTTAATGAAAAGCAACTTCCTGCTGGCAGCAGCTCCAGCCTGCTCTCAGCAGTCCTTCCGATCAGCCTGCGCAGGAGCTGTCGCTTGGCCCCGACCTGAAAATCTGCTTACGTGATTTCTGGGCAGGAGGGAGCTCAGGGCTGCTGGTGGCTGAAACATCAGCACTCAGCACAAAAGCCTCTGCTCAGCTCAGCGCCTTGCCGGCCTTATGCAGCCCTGGGCGGGCCGGCCGCCGAGGTGCTGGGAGCAGGCGGAGGTTTGTCCACGTTTCAGACCATGGGTGGGGGACAGTGGAGCAGCAGGCACATCTGGGGGCCATTCTGGTTTCTTCTGCTGTAAGATTCCCTAGGGATTTCCCCTACTTTCCTCTTCTAAACAAAGCCCCAAAGGTGCTCCCTGTGCTCCGGTTTCCAGGTGCCGCAGAGCGATGCACAGGAGCATCTGAGGCAGGCTGTCTCTTGCCTGTTGTAGCACTTTTACATATCCCCACCAAGAGGCTCCTCTGGAGCTCGCCTGTTTGATCCCTCAGCAGGAAAACCTGCAGGTGCTTTTTTCCACATCAGTGTTACAAGTTCCTGTTCACGCTGCAGCTGGATGCGGAGGTGCCACCAAGGACCCATGTCCCCGTGGCTCTGTGCTGGGCTGGCATGGTGGAGGAGCAAGAGTGACCAAATCTAACTCCCAGTCCAGCAGACAAGGCTGCCAGGGAGCAGAAACATACGGAGACTGGGAAAGGCATTTACAGTAAGATTCACGTCTGCTCACCATGTTATTCACTGCCAGAAACAGAGACCATTTTTCCATGTCAGGACCTCATTGCCCTCTACAACTACCTAAAAGGAGGTTGTAGCGAGGCTGGTGTTGGTCTCTTCTCTCAAATTAATAATGATAGGATGAGGGGAAATGGCCTCAAGCTGCGTCAGGGGAGGTTCAGATTAGATATTAGGAAGAAATTCTTCACGGAGAGGGTAGTTAGGCACTGGAATAGACTGCCCAGGGAGGTGGTGGAGTCACCATCCCTTGAGGTGTTTAAAGAACGAATAGATGCAGTGCTTGAGGATATGGTGTAGTGGTTAGAGAGATGCTAGGAGAAAGGTTGGACTTGATGACCCTGGAGGTCCTTTCCAACCATAACGATTCTCTGATTCTGTGATTCAGCCCCTTTTTTAAAACACAGGAACAAGTGCAGCTTTTTCCCCCACCTGATGATACCATCCTGTTTGACACTTACTAAAATCATTGTTCCTGGTCTGTCACAACAGTACCCTCAGATGAAGACCTGTTTTCTGTGTGTAGGAACCTCAGTGGACTGAGCTGCTCCTCATCCATTTCCACAGCCTGTGTCTCCATAAGCCCTTTTCCTTTCTCCATCATCCATCTGCATTGGTGCTCAGCACCATGGCCTTACCAAAGCTGTAACCATAACGTGACTTAGCCACGCCATTTGTGTGCCTTGCACAGGTTTCCTTTTGTCTTCACCACAACACCCAGTAGCCTTGCTGTCTATGTGAGGACCTTCTGTGTGCTATTCTACATGTTTTGAAAGACCTCTTTTTGCTTTTCTTCTGGAAATATTTGCTTCCACCAAGATTTTCACTGTCTCCAAGACGCAGTTCCCTTTGGTGGATAATCTTTTTTTTCCCCTACTCTTTGCAAGTTTTCTCACTCCTTATGCTCTCTTCAAAACTGTTCATTCATTTGGGGCAACTTCACTCAACTACTCCCTTTTGTGGAGGAACCTAAATAAAGCAGTGCACAGAAAAGCATTTTTATATTCAGGTGGGTTTTTTATCTTTATTCATTCCAATGGAAAGATCCCATATCAGTAAAGAAATAAGTACTATTGTCTCCATTTAGCTTTCTCTCTCATCACCTCTCTCTGATTTCAAGCCTCATAGCAAAAGGAGATGCTGCCAGAGAAGCTTTTTACCTTCTGGAAAACTACAGATACTCACGGATAAGATGTTCTCAGAAGGACCAACAATCTGCTCCATGTATGACCACCAACTATCTCTTCATTTCTGAGACAAGCTCGTTGAACCACTGGCTCAGCCCAGGGCAGGATTGTATTGCTGGTCACATCCAAGAGAGCTGCATTTCAGGGAGAGCTCTGACTCTGGAACAACAACAGTGAATTAATTTTCTTTCTCAAAAAAAAAAAAAAACAGAAGAAAAAAAAGATATAATCTTTTACCTTGCTCATCTGACTGGAAAAGCATTTCCAGAGATTTTATTAACTCTGTCTGATTTTAGACCAGTTTTTTAAAGCAAATTTATCATGGCAATTCAGTAAAGCTATGTACATTTCCACTAGAAAGGCAGCAGAGTTTTGTCAATCCTGTTTTTATCTCCAAACATGAGAACCACCACAATGTACAAAAGAGCTCGCACATGAAATACCGAGTCTCATTTCTGCAGTGTTTCCATATTTAACATAGGCTTAATGAAAAATGTGTAAAACTACCCTGCTGGCCCCATACGGCTTTGCTGCTTCCTTCGCACGCGTCGCTGGGGACCATATGCTGATCGTGGCAAGGCAGCGACAGCTCCCAGCCCAGACCCTGCCGGGGGCTCAGCGCACCCCGAGCCCCCTCCTGCGAACCCCACCAGCGGGGACAGGCAGAGGAGCTGCCCAGGCCAGGGGCTGTGCTGGGGCCAGAGGGACCCTCGCCCCTCTGCAGGGCCCGGGGCCAGCAGGGACAGAGGCTGTGCCCACTGGCTGTGTCCCCAGGCTGTGCCCACCAGCCGTGTCTCCAGCCTGTGCCCACCGGCTGTGTCTCTGGGCTGTGCCCACTGGCCATGTCTCCAGGCTGTGCCC
The DNA here is from genome assembly GCA_013400335.1 of Eurystomus gularis. Taxonomy (NCBI): domain Eukaryota; kingdom Metazoa; phylum Chordata; class Aves; order Coraciiformes; family Coraciidae; genus Eurystomus; species Eurystomus gularis. The sequence continues at coordinate 12,559 of VZZY01009370.1, forward strand.
ACCGGCCGTGTCCCCAGGCTGTGCCCACCGGCTGTGTCTCCAGGCTGTGCCCACCGGCTGTGTCCCCAGGCTGTGCCCACCGGCTGTACCCCCTGGCCTTGTCCCCAGGCTGTGCCCACTGGCTGTGTCCCCAGGCTGTGCCCACTGGCTGTGTCCCCAGACTGTGCCCACCGGCTGTACCCCCCGGCCGTGTCTCCAGGCTGTGCCCACTGGCTGTGCCAGCTGCTGTGGGGGACAGCAGTGGCAGGGCAGTGACAAGGTCAGCACACTGTAAGAGCCATAATCAGCTTGTGCCGTGGCGTGGCAAAGCTCCAGCCACCAGCCCAGCACCGGGGCACATGTGGGCAGGCAGCCCTGATGTGTCTGGCTGTCCTGGTTTCTCTAAGGTAGGCAGCTCAGCCCACCCAGCCACTAGCTCGCTCACCCCCATGGGATGGGGAAAGAATTGGGAGGGTAAAAGTGTGAAAACTCCTGCATTGAGATAAAGGCAGTTTAACAGGTAAAGCAAAAGCTGCGCACGCAAGCAGAGCAAATGCAGGAATTCATCCCCTGCTTCCCATAGCAGGGAGGTGTTCTGCCATCCCAGGACAGGAGGGCCCCATCACACTTGGGAAGACAAACACCATCACTCTGAACATTCCCTTTTTCTTCTCTTCCCTCAACTTTTAATGCTGAACATGATGTGTTATGGTGTGGGACATCCCTTGGGTCAACTGGGGTCAGCTGTCCTGGCTGTGCCCCCTCCCAGCCCCTTGTGCCAGCGCTGCTCAGCAGTAGCTGGCACATCCCTGTGACCAACACTCTTTGCAGCACACATCCAGAACACCATGCAAGCTGCTGTAAAGAAATTTAACTCGATCCCAGCCAAACCCAGCACAGCAGCTCGCTCACGTACAGCTACTCCATCATCTTCAACACTGCTTCCATGTGGTTAGTGAAAAACATAAGCTATTCTTGGTTTAATTTTGATGTTAAACTCCCACTAAGGCCAAAAAACAGCACCAAGAAAGGCCTCCTGACATCTCCTTCAGCCCTTTGCTACAGAAGAAATACAGCACCCCAGAAGTGGAAGCGGGGTGAGAAAGATCTGCCCTTTCAGTGGCAACTGGCTGGTGGATCCACTCTTAGCCTTGGCTTGTAACTTCATCTGCAAACACTCTGTGAGGATGCTGAGCCATTAACTTTACCAGCCCTGGACTTATTTCAAGCCTGTTTTCTGTCGAAAGCAGTAATTAGATGCATTCTTTAAATCGTTAAAGTGTTTGTATAGTAAGCAATTACCAAATTCTACATTACAGTCCTACAATTAGCAGTTCTACATTGTTAATAATGAATTTAAGACCTGTGTAACCACTCTCAGGGGCTTCCATCGCTCCGGGAAGGATCACATCTGCATTATCAAAACAGGTCCATACACTGGCCAGCTGGTTGCTGACTCTGTCTGGGTCTGAAAAGGGTTGGCATCACATAGTAAAGTCAAACTCAGTGACCAGCATCTTTCCACTAGCAGGGGAACAGAAGCTCAGCCCTGTAGCTGTGGTGGTGGGAAAGGTGTGATGAGCCAGTGGTACCTGGAGTGACACCCAGCAGGTCAGGGGAAGCCCTTACGCCAGGGCAGGGGTGCCTGTTTGGGAACCCGCATGGCAAACAAGCAGCATTTGTGGATTTTTCCCTTCCTCCCTTCCAGCCAGGCCCAAACAAAAAGTCTGTGCCACTTTCCACATCCTTCTAGCCCATTCCCAGACAGAGCACAGTGCCGCTCCCAGCGCCTGGCCGGGCATTGCCGTGCACCAGGATGGGGCTGGGCAGGGCACGGCGGTGCTGGGGGCACCAACGCTCCTTCTGTGGGCTTCTCCCTGCAGCTCCCCCCCCCCCCCCCCGCTGCCAAAACCTTGCCATGCAAAGCCAATACAGCTTACACTTTACCGTGTGTTTGTTTTGCAGAATTATGTATTTATCTTGCAGAAATATAGGGTGTCTTTCTGAGTAGCCATGGTGGCTTATGACTTATGCTCAAGGCAACCACAAGACAAATGAGGTACCTGCAGACAGCTGAGCACCAGCCAAGGAGGGTTCAGTGCCATGTGGTCCAGTGATAAATAATCACCACTATTCAGTATAGACTGAATAAATGCATAAAAATTAGGAAAAATAAATAAATCATGAAGGGGACACCAGAACAGGCAAAACTGCACAACTTTGCAGCTCATAAACCAAACTGTGAGGTTTAGAAAGATGTGGAGGACAAGTCTGCCATAAGTAATAGTTTCTCTGATAGGTGCAATCTATCAGATCTTGTTTGATGTATCGTATGATGCAAGGTGTGCTTTGTATTCCATTAATTATATCAGCAATTGAAAGCTTAAAATAACACTTGTATCATGATAGATGCTGGTTTCTGGCAGGCAAGGCCCCTGCAAGGGCTGCTTGTGCTTCCTCCGAGGTGGTTCTGCAGAGCTACAGGAGCAACGTAACAAACCACGTTTGTATTCAGCATCGCCCAGGTTAGAGCAGAACAAAACGTTGCTTCGGCAAATGTTAAGAGAACCCCTGAAATATTTTATATTTATGGTGTTTCAACTTTTGGTCCTTGTCTGCTATTAAAAGGGGCTTGAAGCATATCGTCATCCAGCGTAACCTCAGTGCGTGTCAGGCTTTAGAGGCGTCATCAACAGCTCGGTGCAGTGCCCATGTAAGCGGGGCTGCTTCCTGAATGCATTGTCATGTAATTCTAAAGGAACGTAGACATTTCTGCCTCGTAGGGGACTTTCTATCAAATTAACATTTACACAAGACTATTTTTTGAACTGCTGACTGGGATCCCAAGCCTGCCACGTTTCCGCTCAGAGGATGGCAATGGCATGGCTTGTCTCGCAGGGCACAGCGGGAGGGCTGCTGCGGCCACCGCGCTCTGAGGGTTTAAGCAAGGGAGGTTATAGAAGAGACAGGATATTTATCTCAGCACCTGAAGGAAACAGGCTATGTCTCAGAAACAAAGCTCTTCAGATCTGAAGTTTCACCTGCCATATCCATGGTTCTATTAAAAATTATAACCTTTATCTACAGGTTTGGCCTTAGCTATGGATTTAGTTTATCACAGCTGTAAGTTCAGCATTTCTGCATCTCTTCCGAAAGCAACTGTCTTCAGGCTGACCGCTCGAGGAAAAACCGCACACATGGTCTCGAGGCAAATCTCCAGCGGTGCAGCATCAGCCCGGGACAGGGAGGACTGTGCCCATGGAGTGCTGCTCTGGCCACACGCCATGTCCTGGGACCTCCCTGCCCAGAGACACCCAGGCACAGGTACCGGAGCTGCAGCCAGGGCCGTGCCCTCAAAGCAGGCAGACATCGTGTCTCTCCACCCCTTCCCCACTCAGGCAGCATGTGCCGGATGCTCCGTACAGAGCTCCTGACATTCTTAAAGCCTCCTGATTAGCTGATGACGTTAATATTTATACATATAAATCACCTAGTTACAGAGATATAATCTCCTGACTGAATTTCTTGGCACGCAGGAGGAATCTGTAGAATTATTTCAGCTGGAGTTAACAGTTATATCTTAAACACAGATTTTTTTAAACTGATAAACTTAATTTACCACAGCTTGCTATCAGCAGGGGACTCTATGCTCTTGTGAGCAAACGGAAAATCGAGGAGGTAAAAATGAGAACAGGATTTGATGTTATAAAATTAGGCGAGAAGTTACAGTGATTTTTGGAAAAGCCTGATATTTTGCAAAATATTTGAGATTCTCACTGGTGAACTGACTAAGCTGTTCTAGGCAATCTCTGAGGGCAAGGCTGTAATTTACTGCCAGCTCCATATTTTCAGAAAACTCAGAGGAACCTTGTGTTTTCCCAGTGGCTAAAGTTTTCAGCCAAAGTTTTACTATTTCAGCGAAGTGAGCCAGATGTCAGGAAGGACATTTCACAAGTGATGGGGTTTGTACTTCTCCACATCATTGTTATGCTTGTGGAATTATTCACATGAAGATGGGGCAGTCTCATTATGGAAATTCATCAAACTAGATCTGCTGGAAAAGAATGAGAATGGCAATTTTTTCCTCCTATTCCAAGACAAAATGAGCTGCAAGTAACACCTGCAACCTGTAAAAGGACTTCCATTAGTCACTGTGGTAGACACTTTGGTTTACTTCTCATACTTCTTTATGTTTTAGGTTCCTTGGCAAACTCTACCAAAACCAAGGCGTGGATTTTAGTCCATTCCTGGGCATTGCAAATCTACTGTTCCTGTTGGTGCCCAGCACAGATGGCCCCTGCCCCCAGGAAAACCATTCTCAGACTGGTTTGGGGCTGAGGCCATTTCTTGGAAGCTGTTCCTGTAAAACCCTGAAAATCATGAGACATATGAAATTATTTCCCTTAATAAATGCTCCCAGAGAAGAGCTGCAGGTCCTGAAGCGGAGTGAAGGCTGCCTGGCCGGATGCTCTCCTTCAAGGGTTGGTGCCAGCAGTTTGAACATGTTTGGGTGTGGATAAGGATCCCTGAGCCAACCCCCTGCCCTGCCACAGGGATGTCCCAGGCAGGGTGACCAGCGCAGCTCAGGCCCGTGCCCCGGTGCAGCACCTCTGCTCTGCGGGAGACACAGCCTGGAGGGGCCCCAGTCAGACACCCCTTCTTCCTTCTCTTTCAGGCAGAGCTGATAAACAAAAGTAACAAGAATCCCTTTCCTCTCATCTGGAATGTTCCTTCTGCTGCATTATTTATGACTTGTCAGAAATAATAATAATTGCAGGATGGTTCAGTGAATTATGTGTCATGAGTAATGCACATTTACTGTTTCCTCAGTACTTCCAGCTTGCGTCACTGGAAGAGCAATTTGTTGATTGCATTTAAAATGGAAAGACTGTTAAGAAGAGGCACATTTAAGTCTTTTTTCTTGAGCACTTCCCATGGTTAGTGCATGATAGTAGCCCACAGTCCCATAAAGCCCATTTATACACCAGTTACCTTTGGGTGGGGTATCCAAAATGACAGTGAACTCCAGGAACTTTTCCATGGAGAGGGTGCCAGCCCCCATGGCAGGTACAGGATGTCTGAGGGACTTGCCTCGTAAGCTTCCCCGAGATGCCCCAATGTCAGGGCATCTTCGCCCTGCAGCCAATGGTATTTTCCAGAGCCAGTCGAGCACAGTTGAGTTCGATGGGATGGGGGTGCAGGGACACAAACTCAGTGTGGGAGCAGCTCCAGCCATGTCAGGGTTCCAGCACCAGCCTCTGTGCTAGGCTTGGAAACCCCCAGTTGAAGTTCTCTCTGGCAGTTATCTCAAGAAATAAAGTGTCAGTGCTCTCTGAGGACCACAGATGGGAGTGTAAGCTCTACTACTGCAAGGAGATGGCTCATGGATACCAACTGCAGGCACTACAGAGATGTGCCCATGGCCATTTGCTGCAAGTGCACATTTAAGTCCACGAGAAGCAAAGGTGCCTTTGTGGAGGACAGCAAGCAGCAGGAGCTGGTCCTGCCATGGTCCCCTGTGCCCGACAGCTCAGGCTGTCTCATCCCGCAATCATCTGCTTTGCTGTCACCTCACTGCAGCTGCCCAATACTGTTCACTTAAAGATCTGCAAAATGCCCTTAAAATCATGCTGTAAAACTGATCAAAGGATTTTCTTACAAGGCACCACCAGCTCTGTCAAAGGCGACGGAGCTGAGCAAGGCGGAGCTGGGCAGTTCGGGCACAAGTGGGAACAGGGGCTCAGCAAAAACCAGGGCTTGAAGCATCCCCCAAGGAGCAGCACAGACCTGGGCTTTCCTGCAGAAGCTCCAAGATGTTTCCCACCCACAATCCCACGTGTGCTAATAATTTAGTGCAACATTGGATCTTTGCACGAGTATCGGATTAGACTGAATTCTGTCAGTCTTGCGGCTCTGCTTAAACGTATTGCAGCTCTGCACAGAATTGAGACCTCTGGTTTGAAAATGCTCCCCTAGAGGCAGCTTATTTGAGAATGGGTGGAAATCTGAGAATTTAACAGCTCCTTCTCCCTTCTGAGAAAAAGAACTTTCAGTTTTTACTGAAGGTTTTAATGGAAATTTCTTTCATGGGTTTTTTCTATGAGAAATTTCCGTGGGAGAAAGCACAATTTCTGATTAGCTCTAGTTATTAATCTGCTTTGCACGGGATATAAAGTGTAGAGGTTGCCGATTGGGTCTGGCCTCACATGTCTTTGTCTCCAGCGGTTTCCCTTGCATGTTGCATCGCAAACAAATTCGGCTTTGCTGAAAAAGAGGCAAAATCAGATGCACTTTATTTGTGCAATATCACAAATACTTAAATGTTACAAAAATCTAAACCAAAGCATCATCTAGTAACACAGCTTTTAAATCCCATAGCAGCACAAGAAGCTTCATCTAACGTAAGAAATGGGTCCCTCGACTTTGTTTCATCCTTTTCAGCAGGACTGTGCTTTGTTCAGCTTTGTCAGCTTGGTAGAGGCTCTGGCAAATTTCTGTTCCCAGTGTTCTGGGCTTCTGCACTCAGCCAATGAAGCGGGCAGGGCAAGCTCGCGCGTGGAGCTCGCGCACAGGGAGCAGCACTTTAGACCCACTGCTGCCGACGACCAGCCCACCGAGTGGTGATGTACCACTGTATTATCTTGTCGGCACTTCAAAGGTTATTAGCTTGTTTGAAGTCACAAGGTCACCTACCCTGACTGCAATTGGTTTTCATAAATACTGTTCATTATGCAAATTCATTATTTACAGATGCCATTAGGCTAAAGTGGATGTGAGGAACAGAGTAATAGGAACGGTGCTTTTGACAGGAGGAAAAAATATTTGACAGAAGATGAATTAGGGCTTGGCCAAATGAGGAAAAAGTAATCTGGAGAATGGTGTGCGGAAAATTCCCCTGCCGGAGCTCGGTGTCCACAAAGGAGAGAGAGGAGTCCTGTAAAATTAATTTACTTTATTCGAATAAAGGGAGAGTCCATGGGGCAGATCCCTGTGGGGTCTCTCAAAGTTGCTGGGGGACCCAGCCCCCTTTTTATCCTAATTTCCCAGCCGCATTTGTCCCTTCTCCTTTCCCCTTTGGCCAAGGTACTAGGAGAGAACAGACTTCCCGATGCACCTGCTACAGACCCCCTGAACATGTACCCTCTTCACATCATGCATCAGATGTTCATTAAAAGCTCACTTTATGCCTCCCTGGGTGGAGAAGATACTATGTATAAGTCTATTAAGCATGCGTACTTGTTCCTAAAGTGCAAAAGTTTAGACTATCCAAACTTCATGAGGCATGTAGCTGGTTCTATCCACTTTATCACTTCTTAATTGGCTCTTCCTGTCAAGCCGTTAAATCACTGCTGCCCGTTCTAAGAGTCACCTCCTTATCACTTTGAGGAGCCTCTAATTGTAAACCAACACGTTCCTTCCACTCTAGCCTACAAACCCTCCCCTTAGCATGTTGAAACATCCCTTATTGTAAAGAAATCTTCATTCCTCTGTATCTTACCAATGGGAATACAGATCCTTTCTGGGGAAGAAGCAACAGAGAGTCCTTGGCAGGAGCCAAAGCTGGAAGTGGGGTGAAGGTGGAACCCCAGGCTTGGCAGGGCTGCCTGCAGCGTGCACAGTGCCGGCTCCCCACTGAGAACCCTCCTCGGGAAGACTCTGCACCCCCCAGCTCCCCACCTGCTCACAGCATCTGCCCAGGGAAGTGGTGGAGTCACCATCCCTGGAGGTGTTCAAAAAATGAGTAGATGTGGCACTTCGGGACATGGTCTAGAGGTCAAGGAGGTGTTGGAATGAAGGTTGGACTTGATGATCCTGAAGGTCTTTTCCAACCTAAATGATTCTATGATTGTCCACCCCTGCTGGGAAGGGTGCTGCTGGAGCTGGAGGTGCTGGTGCTGGGCACTGCCCAGAGTGGCCATCCCTATCGCAGCTCTCCCTGACGCAGACATGGCATCTGTACCTTGCTGAGGGATGGCAGGAGTATCTGCCAGATCTTCCTACACTTGTCTGGAGATGCACATTTCAGTACCCACATCTCTATGGAGGAAATGTATAAACCATTAAATTAATTTAATTTGAGGAAGCCTGTAGCTTCATGGGCTAGAAACTTAACCATGGTTTCCACTCCTTAAAGCAAATATGTTTTCTGTTCTGGCTGTGCTGCTTATTTGTTTTTTGGCTTCTTATCTGCCTTCTCTGGGGGAACTAGAGTAAAACTTATTAATTCATTTAGCACAAAATCATCAGCTGGAGTCTTGCAAACAGGCTGGCAAACACCCGACTGTTTTCCCTTTGACTGTGGTTGCCATTAGACACAACCGTGGGTCACAGCCCCAGGGCAACCCCAGGGAAGCCTTAATCTGACACATAACTCACATTAAGTCAGGACACTGCATGGACATGTTTGGGGTAATTTTTGCCAGCAGCAGTTAATGCAGGCTTGCACACTCTTTTAATACATTGCACCATTTCAATGGTTGTTTGTCCTGTGAGCTCTTTGATGGGCCATGGGAATTAAATTACTAATTTCTTGGTCTCTCGCTGGTGTAAGAGCCAATGTTTCATCTGATCATGGACTGAATGAAGACAGCACCGTTACTCAACATGATGGTTTACTGCCCTGGTCTTGTTTCTGCCATCTTTCTTGAAATGGAGACCAACCCTCAATCTCACAGTCCTGTTTCCTGCTCCCTTCAGACACTGATTGTCATGTGAATGTTGTCACAGCTGCTGGCAGGCATATTTAGGTGGCCCAGGCTACCTGTTTGCCTAGTTCTGGGCCGAAGACACAGTCAGTTATCTACTGGCTGGGTTGGTTTCAGCCGATACATCCCTTGGGCAAGGCGTAGAAGAGGTATCAGCAGGGTACTCTGGCTGCCGGTGCGGTGTGCTGCTGGGCAGAGTCCATCTGCCTGCACCAACACATGGACGAGCAAAGCTGCTGTTCATGAACCAGAATGAAGGTGGTGGAATTGTTGATAATTGCTTGTTATTAAAACCATAATTAACTCCAGAATATTTTTGTCTTGCTGGGTGCTAATGGTATGTCTAGAAGCAATCCCTTTACCTGTGCTGGCAGTGCCCACATGATAAGTCACTACAGGAGACTGCAGGCTTTTATCTCCAAGGGAAAATAAAAAGCTCCCACCAGTGTTATCTTTGAAATCCTAGCAAACAAAGAAAAAAGAATCTCTTCCCCAGAAAATGCTCAGCGCCCGTTACAGAACCATTTTGCATCTTATCTCCTTCCACTTTTCCCATGTGCCTTAGAAGTGTTGATGTCAACATGCATAACAGTGGTGTATGCTCAAAATCTTATTATAATCTCTTTAGGATTCACTGGAGAAAACCAGGAGTTTTCAACGTGCGTGCAGATGTATATGTGCACTCAGCTGAAGGGCAAGGGGACATTTCACTTAACCATAGAATGATTTGGGTTGAAAGGGACCTTAAAGATCATCTAGTTCCATTTGTTCACAAGTTTCTTCTTCACCTACAAAGCTGAGCAGCCCTGATACAAGGGAGAACCCCAGGCTGAGATGTCTCTTAACCGCCTTCAGAGGGGTACCTCTGTTCCCAGCTAAACCAGTAATCCCTTATGTCCATGGCCATTTCTCAGCTGGTGATTGCCCTCACGGGGAGGAAGACTGTGATCAGGTCTGGGATGGGCAGTGAGCAAGCCTTTGGCCAGAAACCCTGTGGAGCTGTGGCCCAGGATGGGCCTGGATGCACAAGGGCTGCTGGGCTGGAGGCTCAGCCTGCTCAGAGCCCGTGTCATCACCAAAGGGTCTCGGGAGAGCACTTGGCCAGAATGGGATGGCCTCCCAGAGTAACTCATTATTAAAGCAGCACACCAAGGAAGTGACACGGCTTGTCACGGTTTATGAGTCTCTGTTCCAGCACAATAGGAATGGGTAATTTCCAAGGAAGCTATGAGTCTCAGAGGGAGGACAGAATAAATTTATCCATGCTTTTGTTTCCAAAAAACCATGCGTGTTAAAAACAACAGTACAGAAACGAGGAGGTAGAGTTCCCAGGGGAGCTCATCTGACCCTGGGACACAAGCATGGCCAGGCAGCCCCCAGACCCCCTTCTGCAATGACTGGATGCAAAAGTCCAGAGGGTATTTGCAAAGTTGCAGATACAGATGTGAGCTGGCATTACAGGAAGCTGCGAGTTCGTGATACCCAGGGGAACCATCCCTTCTGCATTTTGTAAGCCACCACAGTGACTGCTGCCATGCGCCGGCATGGTCCCTGGAACAAAAGCCTTCTCCTGCCCAGCTGGATGGATTGCTGTGCTGCAGGAAGGACCTCTCCATAATGCAGCGTGCAGCATGTGCAGCATTGCCCACTGCAGAAACAACAACGTGGGCTTTCTGTCATCTGTCTTCTAGAAAAGGTTATACCTGGTCTTAGTGGATTCACTGCAGGAGCTGGAGCAGGTACCAGGTGCCTTTGTTCTGTGGCCCAAAGTCAATCTCCAGCACATTCGAAACTCATGACTTGCTGCCAATCCAATTAATTTTGCTTTAGCTTCCAGTCAGGCTCTTCTTTTGTTTTTTCAACTAGATCAAAAAGTTTCTCAGTACCAGACAATATCCCCCTGAAAACATGTACTTAAGTCAGCATTCTATTGTATTTCAGGCAGTTTATTCTTGCCAGCTAAAGATTTTCTTCCCCACCCCTCAAATGGTTTTGGTGATTCATTTGGAACACTTGTCTTTAGAGCACAGACAGGAGAGCACTGTGCAGCAGTCCAGCGTTACTCTCACAAGAGGGCAATTGCCTCCTGCTTCCTCCCGACTGCTTCTCATGGCACGTCTGCAGCCCATGGGCACCGCGCTCGGGCTGCCAGTCCCACTGCACCAGCTCAGCACCAGCGAGGAGCTGCGGGCTTGGAGCCTGGATGGGATCAGGTCCCCGTGAGACCCGGGTCACTGGCTGCAGCTGTAGCTGGGGAAGCTCTGCTCACCTCTCTGGAACTGGCCATGGCTTTCCAGACAGGTGCTGATTTTAGAGCCACAGCCAAGTAAGTAATGAAAACAATGAATAGCCAGAATTTTATTCTTTTTTCTACTGTGTGGTTTCATTACTACTTGGTTGCCAGCACAGAGAGAAGCTGCCAGGAAGCTCCCCACTCCCACCAACCCCAGTAGCAGAGGAGGCTTGTCCTATGCTCCTGGACACTTCTCAGCCTGCTCCCCAGAACACGCTGGCTCCTCAGCTGCAGATCTCCAGATCCTGGTGCAGGGGATGGCAGCTGCCGGGGCCATGCCCAGCCTGTGCCGAGGGTCCGTAACCCCACACCCAGAGGGCTCGGTGGCTCACAGGGCCCTCGCTGCTCTCCAGGGGTCCAGGTGGGCTGTGAGGCCATCCCAGATTGCTCGCTTTCTGGAAAATCACTTGGAAAGAGAGTGGCTACCCATAAACCTCTTCAGTTATGGGCTGAAGCTGTGTTGTGCGATGGTCTTAAAACCTCTGTGGCCTGAAAGGACCTTCACTGAGGCTTAATGTTACAAGGAAATCTACTTTCCACATTCACTCCCTTTTCACCTGTAATTATAACTTCAGGCTTGACAGATTAATCACTCTTTATCACTGGAGCAGAAAAATCTCCCATTCATTTCGGTATATTGTAAGTGCAGGCAGGTTGTGTGTGATTTAAGAACTGTAATTTTGTCCATGAGCTTTAAAACCAGAGTGGCACTGCTGGGTTTTATTTAGCAGAGCTGCAGTCAGAACAGAACAGAGGTAGGAGTTCTTTTTCCTTCATCAGTCAGCATGTAGACCAGGAGTACAACTCCCTGCACAGTTTTATTTTAGAGATCCAAAAATACCAAGCCAAAGATGCAGCTGGATATAGCGGTGATCTGAAAGCAAGAACGGGGTTATTTTTGCCCAGTTACTGGCTGTATTTCTCAATGACAGGTGAAAATACCTGGCAGGGCTGGACCGAGAGGAGTTTCTCATAGCCTTCCTTGCAGAGGTAGGAGGTGGCAGCACATGAGCTCTCATGTCCTTCTTCTAACTTTGAAATTGTCTAGGAAGGTTTGGCTTTAATCAAACTGTTGGAAGTGGAAGTCACACCAGAAATCATGACATTTTGCTTTTGCCTACTACCTTGCACTGCTGACCTGGCCCAAGCAGGCCCTAGAAGAGGGGCTGTGAATTCACAACACCTGCATGGGGATCAGAAGCTGCACCACTCTCCGTTCCCACTGGGACAGCACCAGAGCTCCTGCGGTCATACAGGCTGCTGCGGATCAGCGGAGCCTCATTAACAGCAGGCTCCGTTAATTACACATCTAAAGTAACACATGGTATTTTTGCCCTAACATTTGTACTGTTCAGCACTTTTCAAGAATGACCTGTCCGATGTGGGGCACAGACGTGGTTTCCTATGTTCAGTGGAAGCAATGGAGTATCACCCTTCACCAAAATTCCTTTCAGACATGTGGGATGAATTATTTCCAGGGTGCACATGGATTGCGATACAGCACATCACCGTTAGCCTAGACCTAAACCAGATTTAAACAAAGCAGATCTTCTACCAAGCGCCGATTCCAGCCTGGCAGTAGGTGCACACACCAGCCACCCGAGTGCTGCAAGCGCTGGCCCTGCCCTTTAACATCAGGCCCAGCTCCCGTGGCTGCCGCATTGCCAGGAGTAGTAGCGACATCAGCGGGGGCAATATTTTTCGCATGGAATCGCCATTGCTGTCTGGCAGACAGTACGGGGGTGTGAAACAACTTACAGCTCAGAAAAGGTACCTGCTCATCACACAAGCCTATCTAACAGCCAAGCAGGCAGGGCACATTTCCCTTTCCTTGGAGCTCTGCATGTGAAATCCTATTGTAGGGGAACAGTAAGAGAGCAGAGAATGCTATCTACAAAATTCTCTAAAAATAGTTCAGTAATAACGCTGCTGCCTTATGCAGACTTAAAAACGAATACTTCAAATCTGTAATTCACTAATACAATCAAACACAATCATAAGCAAATTATTCACACTGACTTGATTAGTAGAAGGAGTATACTAATGAGATACTCTGCAGCATCCTCCTCTGTGTTTGACTATGACACTGTGGCTCTCTGCACACTGCTGAGCACAGATTCATCAGCCCTGGGAAAACAACCCCCTTCCTATTCCCTCAGAATTCACTGGTTTCTGGAAGCTGGGTGTATTTTGGGGTTGCTCCTCTCCAGGGTCATGGCTGGTCTGCTCCTGCCGTGTCCCACTGCACAGGGCTGCCTGCCCCTTGCCTTGCTGGGGCTCCTCACTGCTCCACTCCTGCGTTCGGGGACCACTGGGGGACGGGAATGCCACTGCAGTGTTGCTGCAGTGTGGCTGGAAGTGGGCTGCAGCCAACAGGAAAACGTCCAAGAAAGATTTTCCCTCCCAGACCAGAGAGCAGGAGAGAGCATAAGGTTGTGCCAGGAGTGAGCAATGGCAGGGGGACCCAGGTCTAGGCAGGCCATCGCAGCTGGACGAGGGGACAGCTCAGCAGAGCACTTCTACCCATGCTCCTAGCTGGACATCCCTTCCTCAGCTCCATGGGCTTATGGTGATGCTTGTGGCCATAGGGTGAGCTACAGGCTGTGGGAGCAGGCTTAGATGTGCTTCAGACAGAAATGATGTCCTGGGGAAAACCAGTGTCTGCAGCAGCCTTCCACTGCTCACCATGGCCAGGACAGGCACAGATCCCAACAGCCCCTCCACTGCAGGGCTTGGGCTGCACAGGGATGTCCACCCTCCAGCCCAGGGGTGAGCCGTGGCCAGGCCCTGCAGCTGAGCACCAGTTCCCACACTTCCATCACACCTGCTCCTCGCAGGAGCTGTTGTGGATTAACCCCAGCCAGCAACTGAGCACCTGCCGCTCGCTCACTCCTCCACCTTCCAGTGAGATGGGGAAAGAATCAGTAAAAAAGAAATAAAAATTTTGGTTTGAGATAAGAACGGTTTAATAACCAAAATAAAATAACAACAATAATAAAATATAATAATAGTAGTAATTAAAAGGAATATAACAAAGAGCGAGAATTAAACCCGAGGAAAGGACAAGTGATGCACAATGCCATTGGCCACCCCCTGCTGATGCCTGAGCAGAGATTCACCTTCCCCTCTCCCCCCCCAGCCAACTCCCCCCAGTTTATATACTGGGCATGATGTTCTGTGGCAGGGAATATCATAGACTGGTTTGGGGTGGAAGGGACCTTTAAAGCCCATCTTGTCCAGCCTTCGTGCAGTGAGCCAGGACATCTGCAACTACAGCAGGTTGCTCAGAGCCCCTTTGGCTAGTTAGGGTCAGCTCTCCTGGCCATGCTCCCTCCCAGCTCCTCATGCTCCTGCACACTAACAAAACACGGGAAACTGAAAAGTCCTTGACCTGGGATAAGTGCTACTAAGCAACAACTAAACCATCCCTGTGTGATCAACATTATTCCCACCCTAAGTCCAAAACACAGCACTGAACCAGCTACTAAGAAGAAAATGAACTTTATCCCAGCTGAAAGCAGGACAGGACCCCATGATTTCCAGGCAGGATCTGACGGGGTTCCCCTGGGGAGCACACGTGCCCCCTTGGAAGCACCAGGTGCCTTCCCAGTCCTCCCAGTGAGGGAAATGTGATGGTCTCTGTCAACTTCTGGGCTCATTCAGCGCAACTGCAGATATCCCACTGTCTGCATAAATGCCTTGTCTGCATTTTGAGTTACCAGCCTCCTTGATAGCTCTGGGCAGTGAAATAAAAGCACCTATGTAATTAAAATGGCAGGTCCTCAGAAAGGAAGTCAATTATTCCAGTTCTCAGCACCTTACATGGTGGTAACAAGCCCTGCGGTGTCAGTTTGTCCTCAGCAGCAGAGACTGTGCTGGATTGCCACCATCCTCCCGCCCCACCAGTAAAGCCCATGCTGACAGTGAACTCTACCAGTTATTTGAAAGCAGAAATGATGGCTACAAATCAGAGAAACAATGTGAATTCCCTGCCATTTTCACAGCCACTAACACAAGGAAGCCTGATCAAGGTTTGAAAACAGCAGGGAAACCCATTTTTGTTTCAGGCCACAATGGTGAAGCGATGCCTAATTACCACTAGAGAAGCCTTTCTATACAGAGATAAGCGGATGGTCCTCAGCACTACTGAAACTAAAAGCCTGCTAAGTATTTGTAATTGGATTTATTTGCTTTATTTTACTCTGTCTAATAGATAAAAGGAATTGGACCTGCAGCCCAGCTTGTTTAGGAAGCGCTCATGGTCCTGTGCATGAATCATAGAATCATAGAATGCATTGGGTTGGAAGGGACCTCTAAAGATCATCTGGTCCAACCCTGCTACAATACGCAGGGACATCTCTGACTTGGTCAGGTTACCCTGTCAAGCCTGACCTCGAATGTCTCCAGGGATTTTGCCTCCACCACCTCCGTGGGCAACCTGTTCCAGTCACCAACCACCCTTATATTAAAGAACTTTTTCCTAATGTCCAACCTAAATCTACCCTTTTCTAGCTTACAACCATTACTCCTCATCCTATCTTCACTGAAGACCTAGTGCAAAGCAGCACCCTCCACCAGCCACATCCCACACCAGCAGTACCCTCCTCTAGCAGCGCTCTCCACCAGCAGCACCCTCCACCAGCCGCATCCCATACCAGCCACATCCCACACCAGCAGCACGGGTGGTGGTGGGTGAGCAGGGTTCCTGGGCAGAGGACCAGTGGGCTGCATGGGGTCCCACAGCCTGCAGCCACTGCACCCCCAGGAGCTGCCCCAGGGTTTTTTCAGACTTTTCAGCACACTTAAAGGCTTCATTTCTGTCAGTAAAAGTTGTTTGGCACAAGTCTTCTCCCTCACGCCATAGCACAGCAGCCATCCAGACATGCAGTGACAGAGGTGCTGTCCCCTACTCATGGGTTCCAGCCAGCGCTCAGCTTACTCTGAAACCCAGCCTAAACGACCTGTTCCAAGATGTGTTTGGAAATGACTCGTGACTATGACCCATGTGTGTGCTCCAGGGATGGGTGCATGCCCTGCCACAGCCAGCTGTGGGGCAGGGGATGCCCTCAAGCCCCCCTGCAGAACAAACAGGCCTCACTGCATGTGTCCGTATTCCCCAAAAGAGCCGGTGCTAGAGGCAGTGAGAGCAGCCACCCTTCCAGCCAGCTGTGCTCACTTCTCCAGCGTTTCACAGGGATTTCCAGGGAGATCCATTTGCCTGGAGCTGCATGTGGATGTGTGTGCAGCTATGGGGTGTGTGCCCTATGGAGGTGAGAGTGGGAGGAGATGGAGAGGGAGTGGGGGAAGCCACAGCGAAGTGAGAGCCCCAGTCTGTCAGAGACACCTGCTATGAAGAGGTGGGTAGGCATCCTAGCTCAGTGCGTTCTGGAGAGAAAAGCATTTTCTGCTTCCCAAACTCAACACAAACACTTCTAAGAGTTCCCTGCGGCTTTAGTGCTGCATTATTCAGGGTGACAATAAGACAAAAATAACAGCAAGCGCTGTATAATTTGCAGACAGCTTGACCCAGGAGGTGCCTCACCTCTGGCAGGTTCAGAGAGGTACAATGCAGCTATTCCTCGGGTTTGTTTTCCTTTTTCCCGGACCTCGGTGTCCCTGGCAGAGGTTATGAGGTTCTGCTGCAGAGCACACGCCTGCAGTAATTGCACAACATGTTAACAGGCATGTCTGCTTCACTGTCAGCTCCCCGTGTCTCCCCATATGATGGGGTCATCAGGGCAATTAAGGGATGATGCCTTAATTTCCATGCCAGGATCTTTTCTAGAAACAGGGGGAAATGTGTATTCTGATGGGGACATATTTTGCTCTTTTGTACTCAGATATAGATAGGAAGGACTGTACAGGGCAATAGACATGCTCTACGTTGCTGAAGATGGGAGATGCGATTCAACAAGCTGCTCCCTCAGAAGGGGAATGGAGGAGCACCAGGTCCTCTCTGCAGTGTCTGATGTGTGCTGGGCAGGAGAGAAGCGTCCCAGTGCCTTTTCCTGCCCTGCCCCTTACCCATGTCTCTGGTGTCTCCTCCCACCCCAGCCCTTACCCATGTCCCCAGTGTCTCCTCCTGCCCCAGCCCTTACCGTGTCCCCGGTACCTCCTCCCACCCCAGCCCTTACCACGCCGCACACAGACCATGCCCAGCTCCCTGTAGGAACTGCCCAGCTCCCCTCACTGTGTTCCTCCTGCCCACTGGTCATGCTCTGAGCAAAGGCCTCTTTGGAAATGTTAATGTTATACAGACAGTGGAATTATTTTGGGGGGAATGTGTTAATTAAGTGGAACCACAGCAAGTGAAAATTGTAACCTAAAATCCAAATATTCCAAGAGGTATGAGCAAAAATGACATTTTCGGACCCAATGTGCAATATTTAAAAAGAGCAATTGCAACACAGTCCCCCAGCTCCATGTCTAGTTTGCTGTGATAATGGTTTCCCCAGATCCCTGTCATAGCTTTTACAGTTGTTCTAATGTCTCTTTTGCAAAGTCCCTCTTTTGCCTAATCTGCTCATGAGTCATGAACAATTACTAAAGAGTCAACAATTACACTGTTACTTCAGATTGTTGAGCAATTATAACACCACAGCATAATTGTTTCCCTTGCTCCTTTTTAATTCTTGGCAACAGACAGCAACAAATAGGCGAGGTTGGCAAATTATACCCCTGTTCCATCATGTGTGCGTGTACATACAGGCTTGTGACAAGCACACACTTGTGTGTGTGACTTGTGCTTGTGACAAGCAGCACTGGACGCCACCAGAAGTCAGAGGGGACTGAACGAGAATAGTGGGGGACTTCTAACTAGGACTATGCATGCTACAAAGGCAACAAGAGCAAGTTTAGAAGTGACAAAGTACTTTGACCACATGTACTGTTGCCAGGAAGAGTAAAATACCTCCCATGAATTTTCCATGGAGGTGGCCCAGCCTTGGGTGATGCTGTGCCCTGAAGAAGGCAGCGGCCATTTAACAAGTTCTACTTAGGATGACTAAGGAGGATCCCTGCCCAGCAGCAGCACTGCTCTCACTGCCTTCAATCTATTTCCATGCTTGAGCAGTAGCAGCCTTAGCGCAACGTGTTTCCTGGGGAATAAATACTTCATTTGGAGGAGTCAATGGTCCCCAGCTCATGATAACGGCTATCAACATCAGCCACTCATTCATATCAGGCATTGCCATGGACTGATGTTAATCTTGGTTTAATGCAGAGAAGGTGGATATAAAGCTGGACATATGGATGGAGGATGTGATGCTGATTTAGGGCTACATACAGAGCATCTCAGGAAGCTGATCCATCCACACAGCACTTCAGGAGATGCGAGAGCAGGGCAGCAGGGCTGGCAGCTGTCTCTGCAGCCGTGAGAAGAGCACTCACTCATCTCTGGACGCCAGGGTGGGACATCCCAGGCTCTCCCCAAGGCACCCAAGGTGAGGGTGGGATGTCCCAGACCCTCCCCAAGGCAGTCTCTGCCCCAGCACTGTCCCTGACAGCAGTGGGAAGGATGGAGGGAAGGGGGTGGGGGGGCCCCCCTTGCAGCTGGGAAAGGTGAATTAAAATTAACAGCTGGGAGGAGAAGGAAAAGTTGTGATGACAAGTAGAAAGAATGAAAAACTATCAACCAGCCTTTTAGAAGCAATAGGTAAAATTTTTATTTTCTTGGGCTTTATCAAATGTGTTTTTGTCCTGGTAGAGCTGGCAGCAGCTGTAAGTGCTAAGATGGGAAATAGCAGCCCCCAGAACTGGACATGGGATTTCCTAGAGCTGGGTTGTGCTGGGCAGCAGGGCTGTGCCTGCCCAGGGAGCTGCTGGTGTCATCTCATGCCCATCCCCATCTCATGCCCATCCCCATCCCCATCCCTCAGTGCCCACCACGCTGAGGTCTTGCAGGCTCATGGGGCAGTGAAGGCATGTGGGGCTTCCCAGCTGCTCTCCCTGCTCCCCGCAGCCTTGCAGACAGCTTACGCTCTCCTGGCAGCCCGCCATGCCCTCAGACCACAGGGCCCAGTGGTACACGCTGCACACATCATTAAGCACAGCAGATGTGACCAAACTTCCCCTCTCTGGTGAAAGCCAGCGGGAGCAGGCGATGAATGCAGACCGTAGAACGGCTTCATTAGGCAAGGCTGGGGCAATGCTATTTTTACAGTGAGTGCGGCCAGGAACTGATGGTGCTGGTGCAGACTGCTCCTGAGGTTTCTCACAGTGCCCCAGTGCCTTACTGGGCTGGGAGGGACACTTGGAAGCATGGGAAACCACACTAGGTACAGATGGGGAATGACACGTCAGGGGTGAAGCACGTGCTGCCCCTCTCTCCTTCAAAGCCACTAAACACAGTAATTTCTGGGACCACTGCCATCCTCTGTTTCAGTGCCCCGCTGCCCAGGTCACTCACACGCAGGTACACCCACACTGCTGCCGTTCAGCCAGCTTGGTGACAGGATTGAAGAGACCACACATCACAAGAGAAAGGGGAGCTTCAGGATTGATTTTATGTGCGGGAGCACGGTTTCCCTCTCTCTGATGGTGTCCTCGCATGTATGGCCATGCTTTCCCATGTCCCTGCTGCCGTCAGACAAGGATGGTGTTCCTTCCTCGGCTCCATGGGAGACAGGAAATGTGTTTGTCCAATTGGCTCCAAAACAGTGGGATCCCTCAAGAACTTACAGCTGGTATTCTGTGTACGGGAGGCCACAGAGTAAACTCAAAACACATTAACAATGTATGTTCTGTAACGTGAGTGTTGTATCCATCCAGTTGTTTATTTGGGTGAGGTTATGAGGCATGAAGGGAGGCTCCTATGATGGAGACAGCAACTTCTGTTTCTGTTTTTGGGAAAACACGCCTGTGCATGTCCTCCTTGGTAGCCCAGCTCCAGAGCTGGAAGCGAGCCCTTGGGCAGAGGACCCCGGGGCGTGCTCCAGTAACAGGCTTCCTGCAGCCCTTGCTGTCTGCTGGGTGACCAGCTCCCAAGCCGAGCACTTACCCCAGCAGAGCTCCATCTCTACGCTGATCACACACAATTGTCCCCAAGTGGGACGTTTTTGTTTGCCCATCCCCAAACCGCAGTTTGAGCCCAGGCTGAACACGCAGCGAGCTGATAAACTGTCAGAAGTGAGTTGACTCCACTAGGTTTTGTGTGATTTTTTTTCCTTTCCAGCAATATTCATCCAACTCTGTCTGCCAAAGTCTTGATATCAATTGCAGACCAGAGGCATCATTTTTCCTCTCTGTCACTGGGGATTTTGCCTGGTTATATAGGTCAGGATTGGTCCTCTTCATCCCATTGTATCTTGTATCTTTCAGTCTCCACCTAGCATACTATTTCTCCTGACTTTTACTCAAATACTCCATTTGCACCTCTGTTTTTTCCTCAACTTGCCTGTACTCTTCTGGCATTGTGGCTTCTCTCCATTCTCTGATGTTAGAGACAAGGCACTGGGCAATGTTTTATACATGATCCAGAATTTTCTTAAGCCTTTGAGCCTTTTGCTCAGATATCCTTCTGGATTTGTCAGACAGGTACTTCCATTACACAACTCAAACGTTCAATAATAATAGTCTGGATCTTTTCAAATATCAAAACTTACTCCCACTGGAAATCAATCATCAGACAGAGAAGAGACAAGTAGGATAGTTGAGAATTGCCTGCCAACTTTCTTTCACTATAAAAGCTCATGAAAACCAGCAAAATATAAATGACTTGTCAAAGACAGCTTAAAGAGAGAAATTGAGAATATAATTATGGCCACACAGAAACAAAGCATTTGTACAAATATGCTGCAGTGAGGTCACGTATAGAGAAAGTTGTGTCAGAAGTGCAGGCTATGGGTTCAGAGCCAGTAGGCTTTAAGTCATGCTCTGAGCAAATGTTCCAGGAGGTCACAGCAAGCACAAATTATGGGGTGACAAACTTGGCAATGTTGTGCTAAGGACATTGTGGCCTTCAGGTTGGAGAGCAGTATTGCTTGCCTGACCCCCACCCTCACTGGTCATGGAGAGTTCTGGTCCAGTTCTGGTCCCCACAGTTCAAAAAAGAAGCAGACAGACCAAAGAGGATCCAAAGGAGGGCCATGGAGATGACCAAAGGGCTGGAGAACCTGCCCTGTGAGGAAAGACTGAAAGAATTAGGTCCCTAGAGAAGAGGAAGCTCCAGGGGGGACCTCATCACAGAATTCCAGTGCTTAAAGGGTGGCTTCAAAGAGGACGGAGGCTCTCTCTTCACAAGGAGCTCCATGGTGAAGACAAGGGACAATAGGCACAAATTTCACTGGGAGAGGTTTCATCTCAATAAAAGAGAGAAATTTTTTACAGTGAGAACAACTGTTCACTGGAACAACCCCCCCAGGGACATGGTGGAGTCCCCATGGCTGAAGGTTTTCAACACGTGGATGGACAGGATGACAGAAAGTCTCCTCTTGGCTCCCTTTGCCATGAAAGGCTGGATGAGATGATCTTTTGAGGCCCCTTCCAGCCTGGGCTGCTCTATGATTCTACAATTCTATGATCTGTAGAAAATAAGGATGTAAAAATATTATGGGATTTTTCAGTTGTTACTGTGCAAGAACTTTGTATATGAAGATCAAATATGGTGGCTACCAAAACAAATGAAGCTGCCTCATAGCAGGCTTTTCTTAGAAATTTGATTTTTTTTTTTTTAATAACAATACAAATAAATATTGGCAAATACAATCATTTATGACAAGAAATTAAGAACATCTGAGATATGACAAATATGACTCTATGAAAATGAGATTTTATGGTTCTGTCAAATAAACCCCATTATTTTTGGTGTGCATTCACCATGGCAGTACCGCAGCACCGCAGAGGCTGGAGTTTGGCTCCATTCACTGTCAAGAGCCCTTCAGGACACAACAGCAGAAGCAATCTCAAAATGCCGATGGTAGCAGTCCACAGGCCTGGCCACTCCTGCCCTGCCTGTGCCCCTTGCAGGTGCCAGCAGATCCACACTCAAGCCACAACCCAACACTCCTCCTGCCTTCTCAGCCTGGACGGAGCCCATGAGGGCTTCTGCAGACCCGCGGGACTGTGGTTGACTGAGCAGAAGCCCCTCTGGATGGTGGCCCTCACCTCATGGCCATCTCTCCCTGACCACTTGCAATCCTCTCTCCCACACAATCACCTTGTCCAACACTTCTTGCCCTCCACAGTAATACTCTGTGCTGAGACTCAAAGCTCTCCTTTGTTCCTTCTCTATCCCAATGTCATGTTCACCGCACTAATGCTTAGTGTGTGTCTATCATTAAACATCTCTTTATTTATGCATAATTGAAACTTTGCATTATTAATATTTTAATTAACTTTTACACAAGGTTTGGGCTTTTTAATCCCTGCTTTCATCTCGCTGTCTTGAACCATCTTTATAAGGTGTTTAACTACTGACTTTCTCTCATGCCACTTGTATGAAGTCTTTAACTCTGCAGCATGTGCAGAGATCATTTTCAGAAAAAGTCACTGCTGAAAACCATGGAGTTGACTCCTCATAACAATACTTCACCACTCGTGACTTCTGCCATTGCCAAGTTCTCCCCTGGAAAAGTTAATGCATGTTGTCCTGTATTGCTGCAGCTTCTCCTCTCTCTCCTGACAGCCTCCTCTCACTTGAGGAACCCAGATCAGTTCCTCTGATTATAACTGCCAACCCTGGGAAACAACCACATGCTTTCCATTGAGAGTTATTGGATGTCCGTGACCGTAGGGGGATGAATTGTTTAGTGTTTTGTTTAATGTTTCTGTCACAAATGTAGAAATGGGCTAATGAATCTACCATGAAGCTGGGTGTGTCTTTCCTGTTCATAAGCATGGTGTTGGTCTTTCAGCACAGACCTCCCAAACAGTGATAACCCATGGAAGATTAAACTGGCTGAAGGACTTCACCAACGCAGACAGACTTGGAACTAAAAATAATAATATTTTTTAAAAGCGATGCTGTTATAAAAGTATAAAGGAGCTTCAGATATGCCTCCTTCTGCCTGAGCAGGAGCAGCTGTGCAGTACTCCCACTTTCATGGCCGCAATCATGAAACCTCTGATCATGTTTAAAAAGTCACTTAATTATACCAGATTTGGAGAAATGGTTCCTGTGTCCTAATGGGAGTCCTACCATCCTTCAGAGCTGTGTGACTTTGGCGCAGGTGGGAACAAGGCCATTCTGTCAGGTGATGCAGGTGAAAGCCATGAGTAAGATGGAAAGGTGTAAACACATGTTTCAAAGTAAGCCCAACCTCTCTGCTTGTCTCACCCGGTGGAGCATCTTCAGTGGCATCTCAGTCCTGCAAAGGTAAGAGGGCAAGCTCACCTGCTCTTCCTCCTCCTCAGAGCCTCTTTCACAGCTATTTCCTTGTGGGCTGTAGTGCAACTAGCAGGAATTGGACTTATCTTCTCCTTGTATACCAAAATCTTCTCTGTTTGAGAACACAAAGCTCAGTGATAGGAATGATCTGAGAAAATTAACACAAAAAAACCCCCCACATGCAGTCAGGGGGAACTTCCCTCCTTGTTCAACTCATCTCCTGCAATTGCTCAGGCTGGTATGAAGTCCTGTCACCAACAGATGTGGGTCCATTAATTATTATTATTTTTAATCAGTAGTCCAAAAACTTCATTTCACTTTTTTGCTCCATATGCTCATTGCAGCCCGGAACAGGTTGAGCATGTCTCCCACAGCTGAAAGGGACCCCAGCACATGCCCCACACAGCTTCTCCAGCAAGCTCAGGTGGGTAACTCCAGGCACTCTCCCCTACCCTCTTTTATCTGCTGTGAAGGACCTGCCCTGAACTGCGCATGGCTTGGATTTATTTCAGACACCTTAAAGACTGCAGAAAGTGTCAAACAAATATTAGATGGTTATGACTCACACCAAAGTGATTTTCTTGTGTACAAATGGTTTTATTGCTGAAGTGACAACAGGGTGCTTGCTCCTGGGCTCAGCCTCAGTCAGGAGACTCCTGCTTAACTGGGGAAAAATAACAGGACAGGAAATAAATATTTGGGATGAGGAAGGCATTCCATTAACTGGTCACATATGCCAAGCAACTCAGCTTCAAAATTTGTCATTGACACTCTTCCAACATAAATTTAGAAAGAACTGTGCTTTGTTGCATCAGTGAGGCTCTTCCAGAGAGCACAGTGGTGACCACTCACGAGTTAATTACAACCCTTCCACACTAGAAAGAACAAATGTTCTAAATTGATTTCCTGTTACTGTGTACTCAGGACTGAGTGATGTACTAGAGACACTTTATCTGCATCCACTCCATCTAAGTCAAGTGCAACCTTTAGTGTGCAATTAATTTCCATTTTTCATTAGTAACTACTATTAGAGTTAAATACTATAACAATCCAAGCTATAGTTCCAGTTTTCCCTTAGTTTACCAGGCACTTTCTGGGTAATTGTTTATTTTATACCAAGCTATACACTTTTAAAAAATAAAAATAATTTTTAAAAAGACTGGTAGTAAATCTTGATGATTTATTCACATTCCTCTGTCCCTTTGCCAATCATGTTTAACAATGTTCACCGCCTGAGCCCCGCTGCTTATTGTTTGCATGTCCTGGGTGATTCCTGAAGTCAGCAGGCGGGGAAGGATGGAGTACAGTTCTGGATGCATTTGCCTGTGCAAACAGGAGCAGAAGAGTCCGGAACCCTCTTTTCTTCTCTCTTGCCTTTAAGCCACCTTGGCAAATACAGAGTGGCTCAGCCAAGTGAGGTGAAAGAGTTTTCAGGTGCTAGACAGGAACATCTCTGATAAATACCATGGGCTCTGCCTGAGTCTTCATTATCTTCGCTCTTGTCAGAAGGACTTGCCCAGCGGTGTAGGACCAGCTCCCCGCTCAGCCTAGCTCTCACCCTGCGGCATCCGGTATCTGCATTGCTAACAACTCACAGTCATTTTTCTTACACTCAGACTGAGGCACAAAATAAACAGCCTTGATGGTGCATGAACACCAGAGAGTCTCTGTTCTGTGCAGGAAACTTCACCGCTCCACCTCCACAAAAAACCTGTAACTCAGCAGCGGGTGCAAAGATTTAATCAACAACACTCAGTGATGTTATTTAATTATTTTTTTAAACCATTGCTACAACTCCCAGCAATATCTGGTGTAAATTTTTTTAATGAAATAATTCATTAATTACAGAAATCCAAGTTTAAGTGCAGTGAAATTGCATGTAAATTCAGATGAAATATAGCAATGAGTCTGTTTCTAAAAATATGGAAAAAGTGAAAAAGATGAAATGTTTCCTTCGGGAGCTGAAAAGGTTTCAACATTTGCTTAAAGACAAGGTTTTGAGGCTGATTTTTATAGTAAGCCCATTCTATGAGGGGCCCATTCCGAATGAATGGAAAGTCTGAGGCTGCAGCTCCAGCCCTGACGTGGTGTCCAGCCTCCGGCCGGGGGCTGTCCGCTCTCGTTCCTGCCCAAATCCCACCCTGGCCAAGGGCCTAGAGCATGGCTCCCAGCACCCGTGTGCAGTGATTGGGGTTAGAGTGGACTCATTTTGGAGGCAGGCTCTGGTACTTTCACAGTATTAAGTGCAAGCTTATCTTCTATTAGCCCTGAGAGTGGCTGTGCTGGAAGGCTGAGGCCCAACAGAGCCGTTCTTGGTGGTGCGTGAGCAGATCCTGTATGAATTAGAGGAGGGGACAGCTTAGTCCACCCTGAACTGCTCATGCCTTCAGCAAAATTTAAGCTGCATTTGGGGTGTCTGTGACACGCTTTGAGATATAGTCTAGTAGTCAGAGAGATGTTAGGATGAAGGTTGGACTTGATAATCGTAGACATCTTTTCCAACCTAAATGATTCTATGATTCTACCCGAAGTGCCTCTCTCCTCTTTGCAGCAGGACCCCAAACATGCCACTCAGTTTACATCATTTTTTGTCTGCTTTAGTTAATATATGTTCCCTTTCTGTTCCTGCACTTTGCACTCTTGGTCTGACCTCTTGGTGGAAGATGGTCTTGGGGACTGTTCTGCCCATGTCACGGGAAGTGAGGAGGGAAATTCCTCTCTCTGAGCTCACGCAAGAGGACAAGAGCTTGAGCAGCACAAGCCCCGTGCCCCTCTGGGAGGGGGTTTAGGCAGAGCAGGCTGATGCAGACTCGGGTGTCTTTCACAGGACTTGGTTCCAGAGTCCCTTCCCCTCTGATTTCTTATCCCAAGAATTTTGCCCTGCACCGCGACCATTCAGTCACTGGTGCTAGTTCCAGTTCTGGATTACCCTGTTTGACCAGGGAACGTTCTGGTAACGCCAGAACATTGTTGTGAAAGCTTTCTGTGAGCTCTGATATCTGAAGGGCAATTTGGAGAGGAGACAGGACTGTTTGTATTGCCCCTAAAACCTATAATTTTGTTTTGGTTTTTAGTGTGTGGAATTGTAACTATTATAATTGTATTAAATTCCTCCTTTAATGAACAAACAGCTGTGTAATTACAGCAGTGTGTTCACACCTCTGTAATGGCTGTTTAAGCTTTTTAATTACACACTGTTTCCAAGAGTTGGACTCTTCCCTGGGAGCGCCGTCCTGGGTGCCAAACAATTTGTAAGCCCTTAGTGTGGAAATTCATTTTGCTCTAATTTACCTGGGAACATTGTGAAAGTTTGGGGCTGTGCCCAAAGCTGTGACATGTCTTTCTGTCCTTTGATTACCTTGTCTGTACCTCCTGAACAAGTCCTCCACACAGAGCCCAGCAATCTCTGCAGGTCCCAAAGGCAACTACAGCCTTTGAGCTCTCCAAAGGAGGTCTTGGGTCACAAGTTCCCTGATCTGCCATGGTGAGTCACATTATTTGGTTTTATTACCATTGAAGGTAAGAGCACCTCAGGCATCAGTCTCATCAGTGCTCATATCTAGTACAAGATGGTCTCTATAATTTTTGATTGACAAGGGGTGTTAGACTTAACCAGCTACAAGAGCTGCTCCCCATGGGTTGGACTTGAGCTTTGTTCTGGAGATAGGTGGGATGGAGATCCCCAGAACAACTCTCTGAGCTCTCCTGAGGCTCTCTTCTTGCACTTAAACCCATCACCCCCAAGCCAGCTTCCTCATTTCTCACCAAGTAGCAGAGCAGATGAGCTCCTTCTCATGCTGTGCTCCTGCTGCCCCTCGCTAAAGAACATTGCGCATAACTTGCCTGTGAGGGTCTGCTACCTCCTCACTTCTGGACGTGCACCCTCCCATGCCAAGAGCCTAACACAGTCTAGGCTTTCTGTTGTGATGTTTTTTAAACACTACCCACTACCTTCAGATGTGATGTTAGCCTAATGAATAGGTGTGACAAGGGTAAGATTTATGCGGGCCTTCTTCCTGCGATAATACAGGCTTTTCACCAGTGTAGACTTTCCTGGCATAAAGCACATGGAGCTGAGGGGGCCACAGCTCCTGCTGTGGGGGGTGGCTTTGGGCACATTGACATGATGGGATGCAGCTCCTCGTGCCAAGGACAACTTGCACAGAGGTGGGAGGGGAGTATGTTTGCCAAGGAAACGCGTCCCTTCTCTTCTTCAGAGAGATATGGCACAGATTATCTGTGTTCTTCTCAGTGCAAGAGATAAGAGGGCAACCTGCCAAGGGGAATATCTTTTATTGGGCAGATGTTACCACCAACTAAAGTACACTAAGTTTTGTGAATGGACATTTCACTCAAACATGTCAGAAGGTGATCAGGAAAGAGCAGCTAAGCTCTATCTCCCAGACCCTGAAGCCCCCTGGGGCAACACCTCACTTCCCTGGAAGGATCATCTCACCATTCCACTGTTCTCCCACTGCCCTCCCTTTGCTTTCTCACCATTAATAAAGAAATATTATTTTGAAAGACATCTTTATCCTTTTATAACAATTCACTCAAATCTCCTGGCCAAAGTTGAGCATGCTGGAGTCTTGCAGCCAGAAATTGCTGTCTCTGCAGGATCTGCTCCACAGGTCAGGTCCTCAGTTGTGCCTTCCCAGGTGCCCACTTCGGCTTCTATTAGAACTCTCTGGATTGACAGCAATTGGAAGTCCGAGGTCAAATATTATTCAGCTGGCTTTAAAACTGCTTTTTTTGTTTTCTTGTGAATAACCTGTCATCTTTCATACACTTTTATTACTTTTTCTGGAAGAGATCTATTGATCTCTTACATGGTGCTGCTGAATGCTGCCTTTTCTCAGGACGGTCCCTGTTGTCCACCTTCAATGGCATGTGATTATTACATGCACCATCTTCACTCAGCTATTGATTCCAGCAAATGAGAAAATACATATTGTTATTATGTTCCTCTACATTTCCAGGAGGTGGGGAGAAGGCAGCCACCCAAATTACCAGATTTTTGCTTTAATGCAGAATCCAGCTTTGTGCTTTTCCCCATGGTGACAGCCAAGGCAGGTCACACACTCTTACTGGCAACAGGAGCTTGCATGAGTCCCTCCTCAAACTGCTGGGGCATCAGCCTGGCCCTGTCCCACCCCTGCAGAGCTGCTGTGGGCAAAGCTGGCTGGGGTTTCACTGCGATGGATGAGTTGGAGCCAGGGGCCCTGGGGGCTCCCCTCTGGTCCTGGGTCTCCGTGCCTGGGGCCAGGGAGCCAGGCAGGAGCAGGGGACAGCTGGCCTCAGCCCCTGGCAGGAATAACAGGGATTGGAACCCAGTCAGAGCTTCCCATCAGTGCTGTCTAACTGATCCCTGCTGCCCTAAGGGCAAGAACACAATGAACGTACAGGGGAGACTGGACATCCTGCAGCCCTGCTCTGGCTCCTGGTTGCTGCAGGTGGAGGTTCAGGAGTGGGATGTCTCCACAGGGCTCCCTGGCTGCACTCATAGTAAGGAGAAACGGCTTGGATCAAAGCGTTCAGCTGCCTGCATTCTTTCGATCTCATCTTTGCCTGTAGCTTTGCCAAGCAAGAAAATGATACGGTTAGCCTGCAAAGACAGCTTCATCCACTGCCAAAAGCTTCTGATCAGTGAGATCAGAGATGAAGTCTGAGATTTATATTTCAGTAACTCTTCCCACAATGAGTCGAAAACACCAGCATGACCCCGAGCACATGCTCTAACTCTGTGAGGAGGTTAGAGCAGCAACTCAGCCGAGATCTGAGAGTCCCATAATTTGCCAGATTGGACATACTGTAACTCCAGACTCATTTGCAGAATTAAATATACCACATTTACAAATCACTGTAAAACCATTTTCAGCTGCAGAAAAATTATTGTGGTATTTCCTCTTGCTCTCAGCTTTGGTGAAAGCAAATTTTCACATCCTCCCTCTAAACAGACTTTGCCTGAAAAACATCTTCCAAAGTGATCTGTGCAGCACTCCCATACCGATCTTCACTCAAATCTGCACCATGACTGCACGAGCATCTTGGTGATTTTGTATTTCAGTAGATGATGAACTCAGGTGAGGGACAACGAGCAAAATATCAGGAAAGACGCAGGTTTTGTGAGCAGTGAATTGGAGGCTCGGGGAGACCTTCTAGCTTTCAACAACTCCCTGAAAGGAGGTTGGAGCCAGGTGGGGGTCAGGCTCTTCTCCCAAGGAATGAGTGACAGGACAAGAGGAAATGGCCTCAAGTTATTCCACGGAAGGTTGAGGTTGGCCATGAGGAACAATTTCACAAGGGCTGTGAAGGGCTGTCCTGGGCTGCCAAGGGCAGTGGTGGAGTCCCCATCCCTGGAGGGGTTTCAAAGCCGTGGAGATGTGGTGCTGAGGGTCATGGTTTAGTGGTGGCCTGGCCGTGCTGGGTTAATGGTTGGACTTGATGATCTTGAAGTTCTCTTCTAACCAAAATGATTCTATGATTCTATGTGGAGCTCATCGAGTGCAGACAACACAGGCCAAGGGCAGCACCAGGGAACATGTGTCTGAGGCAGTTCCTTGCCTGCTCTGTGGAGCTGGGCATAAAGTGCTGCATGAGAGCCAACAGCTGAGACAAAAAAAACCAGTGTTTCTATTCATTTGCTTGAAGTTCAGAAAAGAGTGACCCAGGACTTCAGTCAGGGTTACATCTATTCGGGAGCCGATAAAGAGCTAAGGAAATTAAGCAGACACGTCTTGCAAGTCTCCTCCGAATGATGCAGGGTTAATGCACAAGAAGCTCACAGGAATAGATGCTTTTCTATCATTACTTAATCTACATTCATATAACATCAGGAGGCTTTTTAAACAGCTCAGGCTGACGGAAACCTTTATATTGCACCCATTTATCTCCATATTGTGCCTTGCTTTCAAATTTCTTGTTATAAGGTCAGTTTCCTTAAATATTGCTGGCATTTTTTTCTTGGCTAGATAATTCCTCAGTCTTCAATAACTTCTGTACTTACAGAATCTGACTTGTTTGGAGCAGATTAGAGCTATTTCTTTGTGCCCCTATGAAAGCAACATGTACCCATCCTTCAACTTATTTTAGATGAGGCCCCAAAGGACTTCCAGGAGTGGCTCCCAGATACGAATATTCAAGATTATTAATTCGGAATATCCCATCTGAAAATTACCCAGCAGTATTAATTGAAGATTCTTTGCTTCTATGAGCACCTTCATGCATTAAGTGGGATACTCATAGAAAGCCAGCACACGCAAAGCTAATCCCATTAATTAGAGGAATGTTACCTCCAAGTACTCATTGTGCAGAGTCCCCAGACCTGGTGTCACCTCCCCAGTTCCCTGTGCTGTCTCCTGCCTGTCTCAGGCATCATCCTGTCCCCAACAGCAGGTGAGAGCTGATTTCAAGGGGAAGAAGAGCGAAGTTGAACATACAGTAGCGATTCCTCAAAGTGCTTTCTGAGCCTCCAGCAACTTGTAGCATCCAACTCTTCAGCCAGAGATGAAATCTTCATTGTTAAAGTGGTTTTTTTTTCTTCTTAAAAATAAAATCACCAGAACTGCACAAATACTGGGAAATTTGCTGTTATTAGGAGAAGATAGTCCATTAATAAACTGCTGTCACACATTTTTGCGAAGATAGACATAATCAGTTAGGCCAAGGGCAGCTTCTGGCATCAGACAACAGCCCATGATTAGCCTGATACCCTGACCAAGCATGGGCTGTCCAGCTCTCTGCAGGGAGAGCTCCTGCTTCTCCTTGTGCGAGGGTTGAACTGAACATTGTCCTGGCCTTGGGTGCTTCAGTTCCAATTCACCTGTTCCTGGGTAATCGGAAAAAAGGGAGATGAGAAGTTAGCGTTTCTGTCTGGTTGGTATTGTTGGTAATTTCTTGCCATATTGGTCATTTCTCTTGGTCAAAAATTTTCAATTTTCCTCTGCTAGAAAGCAGACATTGAAGACTACTCAGTGTCAGTCTTTAGATACACTGGATCAAACTCACCTAGTACTCTCTGGGCAAACTATAAGCATGTAAATGTCATTTTGTGTTTCAGACTTGGACAAATATTTATGAGTTCTTGGGCTATTTCCAAGGTCAAGATAAATATTTTTATTTATTTCAACAGGCTTGAGGATTTATGGCCATGCTGAGAAAAGTGCTTGGTTCTGGTGAGTTTTTAACTAAGTTTTAAACTAAACTGACTGTTAACTATGCTCAGTGTGTTGTTCATGCAGGTGGCTGCTCAAATCTTTCTAAAAATCAAGCCGTGTGCAACTAACAGAGACATAAACGCGACCATGAAGCATTAAGGATTTGCTGCTTATGTTTATTTGGCCTTTGCTTATGCTGGTGGTCTTATTTAATCACCTGCCTTCAGAAAGAGGCATTTAGGATTTGTGCAGAGTGCAGGAGCCATGTCCCCTCCTCCAGCTCAAAGAAATCATCATTATCAGAATTTCTGCAAAGGAATTAGAATGATGAAAAATGAGCCCACTGAGTCAGCATGTTCAAGCTCCGGCTGATACGATTCATGTAAAAATCAAAAAACAACCTTCTCCAGCCAAGATCTTCCAACAGAGATGAGCACTGTGCACAGACTGAGGAACAGATCTTCACGCTGAGTGACTATATGGCTCTGGCTGTGATTAAAGAAGGTATCACTGGGAAAGATAAACTCTGCCAGCCCCGGAGGCCTGCGCTGACTCTGAACTGGGTGTGCTGCCTCACTGGCATTGCTCATGAGCACAAGGAATGGCAATCCTATGCAGACAAGCAAACTTCTCCCATTTATCATTTTTCATTTGGACAAGGAGTGAAAAAACCTGAAAATCTGTCTCTGAAAAGTTCTCAGATAAATTACATATATCGGGAATGGTTTTCATCCCATGGAGACTGTAAGATGTGAAAGGCTGAGTCCATTGGCCACTGCGAGGACAGGTTGGCGGTGCTGATGGTGGGCATCACCCAGCCTGCAGCTCCACGCCAGCCCCCAGCACAGGCACAAGCACAGACCTGCCAGTACCTGACAGCGGTGTGGCCCCGGCACAGCCCCGCTCAGCACCAGGTGAGCCAGGGCAGCTCCCAGCACCTTCTGCGCCAGCCCTCAGTGGGTGCTGCCACCCGCTTTGGTGAGACCTGCCCGAGGGGGCCTGGCATCACGGCCCTCCCCACCACCACCCCAGGGGCCCTGGGGGCTGCTCCTCCCGTGACCCTCCCAGGGACTAGAAAGGGGTGAAACTGCAAGCAGCTTTTTGTCTGATCTGTCCCTCAGCTCATCTCTCACGCTGCTAGGCATCACCCCATCCCCGCAACAAGCCACTGGTGCCAGGAAGGTCACCAGATGGGGCCAGGGGCCAAGAGCCAGCCGGGCACAGGCTCACAGGGCACAGCGGGAGAAGCTGGAGAGCTGCCACCACCGGTGTCCTCTGCCAGCCCCAGCATCCTGCCACAGGGCTGTCCTGCCTGCCTCTCACCCACACCTGCCTCCCAGGCTGACAGGCCTCAGAAACCCTATTTCAGGCAAAAATTGGTACTGAGAAGTGCAGAGAAAGTGTTGAGATTAGCTCAATTTAGGCCATAAGCACATCGATATGTTCTTCCTTAACTCTCCAAGAAAACAAAATGAAATCGTATTCTTGAATACTCCGCCAGAAATAGTCAGTGAATGCTGGAATTCAATGTACCAGGGAAGAAGCGTCTATTATCTTTGAAGCTTGTTACAATAGCACTGGGACACAGCAGCTAACACCAGTTTTACACAAGGTGAAGGGGAAAAGGGGAACTTGAAATTTCACACAGCACTGAAAAGAAAATACATTTCTGATACCTTAAAGCAAATACTGGGTCACTTCCTGCAGCACTGTGATTCAGAAATAAAATGGGTCTCTAAAGGGAACAATGGCCTCCTTTTCTCTGGAGGAAACGTTCAGTGAATCCTTTCCCATTTCTAAATAAGCAAGGGTCAAAGCAGTACCTGCCCTTACTGTGCACTTTCTGCAGGAGCTGAGATTACTTCCATGAGCTCACCAGTGTGGGAGGCTTTGAAGGCTGCTTTGTACAGCACGTTCTGCCGGGGAAAGCAAACCTTTGGTATTCCTCCATACATGGTTTTGAACAAAAGGCTTCTCAGGGAGCTGAGCTGAACCTGCACTATGAATGGTCTGAACAATTACTATTATTTTTAAAATTTTATTACCAGAACCAAACCTGAACTGTTAATTCAGAGTTTTAAACAGAAGGAGCCTCAGCCACAGCCAAGCACAAGTTGAAGTTCAACCAGAAGAATTACTGTTCATCTCCCCAGTTCTGCTTGTCTTCTTTCTTTTCTTTTAAACCAATAAAACACTTCTAAAGCTTGGGAGTATTTTAGCATCAGTCTTACTGACAGGAGCACTTCCTTCAATTATATTTCAGTCATCAAAGAGACTGTGAGCCTAGTGTAACTAGATAAAAGCCCTTCAAAATGAGAGACTTCCTCAATGGTCTCATCCCTGATCAGAAATGCATCCTCGTGGAAGCTGCAGACCTTGCAGTTCATAACCACGTAATGACACTTAATGGCATTTTTCATTGCATTTCTGTTTCCCTGCGGAGGCACGTCACTGGGGGTTCAGTCACAGCACATTGCCAGCCGGGGGGAAAGCGGGCAGGAATGCCTCAGAAATGTGCTTCTGACAGCGAATCACAGACTGCTTCACTAAACAGTCTTCACAGAGAAGAAGGCTTGTTTAAGAAATGTGAGATAAGATCTGCATCCTTGGACAAGATAAACATTATTTTCAGGTCAGTGAAAATTAGGCACATTAATGACAGTTCCTGATCACTGCTTGCAGAATTAATTTGCTCTGCTTTGTCTGAGGCAAACTGAGGAATAAATCCCGAGAGCCAATGCAGGGCATCCTCCTGCCACATGGTCCCTGGTGTACTGATGGGGTCAGGCCTGATCCCCACCAGCACACCTGGCGTTTCAGTGTCCTGGGTGACTCTGGGGACCACTGGGCACAGAGACCATGTGGATTCAGCATGGGGAGGCAGCCAAGAGATCCTTGACTTTTTCTATTAAGATGTCCCTGATTACTAATCAAGATCTGCTAATTAAGAGATGCAAGGTTTAGGGAAGTGATTGTACCTCTGTACTTGGCACTGGTGAGGCTGCATCTCTAAGGTGGAACTATTGAAAACTGAGTGCAGGGACAAGGTTAGTGCTTGTTTGCTTGCGATAGTCCTGAGAACTGTCCAGTTTGTCCTTCAGAAACACGGCGGGGAAGGCCAGGGTCTCTTTCAGCAGCCAGTGTTCCTTGCTCCTAGAGAGCCATTCCTATGCCCAATGTGAATCTTCACTGTGTGGCGAGACTGCTGCTGTTGCCGTTTTCACCATGGGCCAGAGAAGCAGATGGTTTCTTCTCAGCAAAAGATTGGTAAATATCTGAAGGCTGTTGTGTTAGCCCTTCTCAGCCATTGTCTTCTCTGGACAGTGGCTTCAACCTTGGAGCTCATCAGTCTCAATAAGTGACCTGCTGAGAAGCTGCCCCAGGTTTCGCTCAGAGGGGCAGGGAAGCTCAGCTGACAAAACTAAGAGCGGCGGCCTGATGCTGCAGAGCCACTGGTCCCTCCTCTGTCCTCTCTATGGGTATCAACAGGGATCACAGTAAACTCTGGCCCTTCAAAATACCATTTCCTGAGCTAAACCAACAGCCAGTACACCACCAAAACTGGCATGGTATAAAAGTCGCTAAGTCTTAACTTAAGGTGAGTCAGATGCCTGATTCCCATGAGTACTGACTGCTACTGAGCAGGCAAATTTTTTTCTTTTTTTTTAATAAAAGTTTTCATAAGATGTTGCTCTGGGTTTCTGGCTGTCACCAGGAATGCCCAAAGTGAGGCCAAAGCCAATCTCTTTTCCCAAGTTCCTACTCATATGGAGCAACATTGCTGCCTGCACTGCAGCTTGTGCTTCTCCTTTAATCCATTTTTACATCTGAAATGAAGTGGTGACAGAGGGGTCACAAAGAACACTACTTAATTTGTTTCATTGTCTTGTCTGAGGATCTCCACATAATATCTGTGGAGATAAGTGCTACAATAAGTACTAGATGGGCTTATCAATATGGTGGGACTGCTGCGTCCCTTCTTTCCAGTGCCCCGAATAAAGCTTTCCTGCTGACCCTGAACAAGCCCCAGCATGAGTTCCTCTGGTCTGAAATCCACTCGAGGAAGATCCAGGTTGTTCAATTTCTGAGCAGCAGCTTTGCTGCAGTGATTGATTTGTTCTCAAAACCACAGCTTCAGGGAAACGCTCCTTTCCGTTTCCTTGGCTGATGTGTCGAGTTGTGCCAAATTGCAGCTGTCCCATCGCATTGTATCACAATATGATTTTCAGTGGAAACATATCACCAGGTCCAAATGATTGATGAAGGAAAGGCTAAAAGAAAAGCACAGAGAATTAAAGCTGTGGAATGCTGCTTTCTGTGAAAAGGTACAGAAAATTTCATGGCAAAATATGTTGATGCTCCAATGAATTCTTTTTATTTTACCTTGAGACCTGGCACACTAATTGAAACTCCAAGAAGCCATTTTTGCTGAAGAATAACATAATGCACACAGGAAGTAATGCTTTTTCAGTCCAGCCCATCCTCTAAACAACACTGTCAAAGATACATGAAGCAGCCAGAGAGATCTTTACAGTGGAGGCTGGCCATAAGCTTGGACTATCAGAAAGCTATTAGGGCAGTTCTGAACTAGTCATCCTTTATCGCTTTATATCATCTGCATATTACAGAAATGGATGAAGGCTGAACCAGAGCACTGAGAGCCGAGTGACGGTATATATTTTCAACACATGTACAAGTGTACATTTTCCAAAAACTCCTCTTTTGAAGCACTCAGAGGTATGATGGACCCTAGGTGGCGAGAAGCAATGCCACACAAGTAGGGGTGACAGACAGGAGAGACACCTCACTGCCCTCTCCAGCTGCAGTCCAGGATGCTGCAGGGCAGGCAGGGGCAAAGGACACCAGCTGGAACAAAGCAGGGAGTGATCAGGAACTGGGAAACGCTTCCAACCTTGTGGGCGGTGGGATGCTGGAGCAGAGCCCCAGAGATGCCACAGGATTTCCATCCCTGGGGACATTCAGAGCTGGGCTGGACAGGCCCTGAGCAACCCGGATCTGACTTCCAGGCTGGCTGTGTTTGAGCAGAGGACTGGAGGGGCTATTCCAGAGATATATATACATATTGTATATATATTCTACATCCATTATATAGGCATATATAATTATTATACATGTATATATTTAATACATACGTAAATACATTTAACGTATTTCCAAAAACACAGTATTTTAATAAATATAAATAACCAAATGTTCCAGCCTGTGCCATCATGCTGACAGCTTCAATACTCAAGGCCATCTTTTGAGATTGTCCCAAGCCTTCTCTGTACTGGAAAGATCTCAGAAGTTTTTGCTATTGAAAAATTTAATTAGCACAGCCAGAATATTTTACCCGTATCTTTCATGAAAATATAAAAAAATATACTAGAGCCTGATATTCTTCCTTAAGACGCTCCCCACTAAACCCCCTTAGTCTGCTAGCCCCTGTCTTCTGGAGTAACACAAATTCATTTCCTATGTGGGCTGTCACTCACAGAACCTCCATCTTAACACTAATAACCAAATCACCTTCTCAAAGGGAAGCTGAAATATAGCCTTGCCTCTTGCCCCGTAGTAGGATGGATAGAGGGGCATTTAAAAAAAACAGAAAGAGAGAAGGAAAGACCATCCTATGTGTGAGCTGCAGTTTTGTTTTGCTTGACAGCGTCGCGCTTCTCCTGTGGGGGTGAATAGAGAGAGCCCAGGAAGAGATCCTACCCTATCCTAGCTACCCATTTACCTGCAAACAAAGTGGAAATACTAATTACTACTACCTGGTCTTACATGGTAAAGGACCCACAAAAGCTAGGCAGCACAAAAGCCTTGGTGCTGCCTCTCTGAGCAGGCTCCCGCAGGTGATGCTCCAGGAGATTGACACATCCTTGCTGCCAGGGCCGGGGAAGCCGCACCAGCGCTGCCCAACCACAGGACATCAGCCCCGCTTCACCTCCCTTAAATGAGGTGTGCGATAACTTGAGCATGGCGTATGCAACATTTCTGTCAGCTTTCAGTGGAGATGAGCTGCAAAACGATGTGCTACCGCCATAAATGCAAAGCAAACTTTTATTCACTGGAGAGAGAGAGAAAGACCTCTCCAAGCATTTTAATCCACATTGCTCTTCCAGGTGATGTTTGTGTATTGAAAGAGGATTTGCACATGGCAACCCAGACACAGAGAGATGCCATTAACCCCCATAGCCAAGAAAAGGTCTTCCCCTGGATTTGCGCACGGTGAGTAAGAGCTGCTTCAGGTCTTGTCAAAGGCAGCACAGGGTCTTCCAGGTCAGTGAGCTGAAAACATGGCCCGTCTGTTCATTCCTGCTCCTCCTCTCAGTAGCCAGTCCTGCTGCAGGTCCTCAGGAGCAGTTTTAGCAGTTAAGCTGCTACTGAAATACCAAACACTACAGGGTCTTGAAAAGAATGTGAGCGCTCAGTCCTTTTCCAGCTAGACAGACAGAGTTTAGAGTCCACTATGAGCTAAAAGCTTCGTTCTCTCAATTGGCTAAATCTTTAAATCCCAGAGTGTTAAATGCCCCGAGAAAGAGAAGCTAAGCTACTATTAATAATTCTAATGGCTAAAGAGTGTATTATTTTCAAGTGGCTTGTTAACCAGCACGGGGTCTGCCTACAGCTACCACAGGCAGTCATCTTTCACCAGCAGCAGCCAGTGTCTTAATAGGAAACAACACGGCATTCAAGGGGCCTAATTGTTCAGACTAAAGGAAGTTAACAGAAAGGATTAACCAGCCTGGCTAAAAGCCACCAAACAAGCTGGGAATGCCACTGACAGGGCAGGTCATGAAGCTTTGATGCCAACAGATAAAGCCAGAGAACAGGCTTGAGACAATGGCTGGTGCAAACGGCTTACCTCTGGTGATGTTCCTCAGGGAGGAAGGATTTTTCTTTCACAATGCATCTGGTAACAGCTTAACAAGAATGAGTGCACTTTGGTACCTTCCTTGCCAGACTAAAATTTGTGTCCATTATTCATTACAAGCTAGCAGGAAAAGATTAACTGCTGCTTGTGTCCACGACCAATACTTGTTACTTTTTCACTGAAACACTTTACATGATTTTAAGAGGAGAGCACAGGGAGGTGCACTCAGTGCCTGCTGGCACAAGGTCTATAAGCCAGCTGTGCCTTCATCCTGGGCACCCAGGGGAGCTCGGGCCATGCTCATGCCTTGGCCCTTTCTGTCCAGGGGAGCTCAGGCCATGCTCATCCCTTGGCTCTGGGTGTCTGGGGGAGATCAGGCCATGCTCATCCCTTGGCTCTGGGTGTCTGGGGTTGCTCAGGACATGCTCTTCCCCAAGCTGAGCTCAGGGTCATTCTGTGCTCATTTTGCCTCCTCTGGTCACTCTTTTTTCTGTGACACAGTGCAGTGCTGCTGCCCTGAAATTAGTCATAAGGATAGCTCTGGCACAGGATTACAAAGCTCAGAGACAAGAAAAACATAAAACAAACCTGAAAAAAGTTATGGCATATCAAATATAACATGACAACCATAGGAACCTTGCTAAGAACCAAGCACAGCATCTGAGGAAGGAACCCTTACAGTTCTATATAATTATATAGAAATAACATCATTATTCTTAGTTAATTACTGCTCTACCCTGAGCCCTCAATCAGCTCTTCCTTCACCCTCCTGGTCCTAAGAGCCAGCAAGTTGAGACCCACTGCACCGCAACCACACCGCCAGCCCCCACCCCCCACCCCACCCGACCCCACCCGTCCCACGCTGCATGCTTTAAGAAAAAAGGATTCTCTACTGTAAAAAAAAAGAAAATCTGAAAAACGACCTGAATTAGGTTTGGTTTAGGTTTTACATAATCCTTTTGAACATCTTGGGAGATATTTAAAATACATTTTTTTCCATCTTCTTTGGGTTTTTCTTTAATTTCTACTTTCTGCCTGACCCCGCACCTCTACAAGGCATAGTGGGCTGAGAAACACTTGCAGGTGATGACTAAGGAAGCTACTGAAAGCAAAAGT
This sequence comes from Eurystomus gularis, assembly GCA_013400335.1. Classification (NCBI taxonomy): domain Eukaryota; kingdom Metazoa; phylum Chordata; class Aves; order Coraciiformes; family Coraciidae; genus Eurystomus; species Eurystomus gularis. The sequence continues at coordinate 52,010 of VZZY01009370.1, forward strand.
TTACCAAAGCTTTGTAGGAAATTTCAAGTATTAAATCAGCTACAACTAGTAAAACAAAACATCATTCAGAAATTTCGGTTTCATTTATTGCCTCTTTCTGCTCTTCAAACCCAAAAATCTTTTCTGTGCTTGGCCTCAACTATCCAGCACCCACCACAGATCCCTAAATGATTTTATGACTCTATGTGGTGAGGGTGGAAGTGTTCCGGGGCAGGGGAAGTGAAACTGTTTGAAGAAATTGCCCAGAAGTTGTTTTAATTAAACAATTTGCAAAAACCATTACAGCAATTACCTCGGACAGGCTCCAGTGTAAGTTGTTCAGCCTGGCGTGAAGGCTGCAGGAGTGAAACCGATTTGTCTGAAGCTTCCAGGTTTATTAGAAACGTTCTATACACCTGGCAGAGGTATGAGAGGCTGCCGAACTCACCGGTGCTCAAATACACACATGTGCCACCCACGGATGTGCCCCTGTGCACGTGCCCACGTGGCACCTTTCCATGTCTCTGCCCGTGCGGGGTCCCGCTGGCGCAGGGGCAGGTCCCCTCCCTCCCACAGCTCTGCGCCTCCCGGGAGAGCCAAGCCCACTTGTGCCCGGCCTCCACCACTCCACACATAGATTCCAGAGCAGATCTGCAGAAAACTGCATTTTAATAAACGGTCACAAATCTGGGAAGAAAACTGTTCATGTTATGGCACAGATAAGCCACCTGCCTTGTGGATATAACAGAAATCTGTACCTCTGAAACATCTGAAGCTGGCAAACCCACTCTCAAGCAGTGTGCAACAATCCTGTCTCCTTTTTCTCTCGTTTCCTTCACTTAGTTGCTAAAGCCCTGAGAGAAGAAAAGACAGGGCCTGGGGCTTGCGCCTGTACTGCTTTGGATGTTAACTTGGCCCCTGGCAGAAGCGCCACGGGTCTTTCACAGAGTGTCTTGCAGCCGCCTTCCAGACTGCGTGTGCCACTCCTGGCATCCCAGAGCTTCCCTCAGCATCTCAGCAACCTCCGAGCCCAGCTCTGGGCTGCTCCTCCTCGTGCTGCTGTGCCAGGGTACCACTGCAGACACCGCCAGACAACACCCCTGCCAGCGCTCAGCGGGGCTCAAGCATGCAGCTTCGCGGGGGTTTATATTGGCTTTATTAACCCTGTTCTGTTAAATGACATGCAATACTGCTCAAAAGGAAAAAGAAGAGTGGAAAGTCTTGAGCAGAAAATACATCTCAGTTCTTCTTGTGCAATGACAAGTGTTTAAATCTACCCCGCAACACACAATGCTCTGCTCTGCTTGACAAAGTCTTTCAGTGCAGCTCATGTTTACTTCAAGCAGAAAATCCAGCACTTCTTTTTGATGTGAAGTCAGTTTCCTGAAGTGTTGCTGTCTCAAAATGGGCAGTTTCGCACCGACTGTCATAGTTAATCTGTGTAGGTGGTTAACAGGAAGGATGCTGTGGCCCCGCAATTCAGGAGTTCTCACCCGAGCAGCACGTTGGCTTCCTCCATCTCCACCTGGCACGTCCCACTCAGGTTTGCTGGATAGCCAGCTCAGGCTGGGACTCCCTAACATGACGAACACCACAATTTTCAAGTGCCCTACAGGACAGCGAGCACTTCTGCATGCTTAAAACTATTGAAATAAATAGCAGTGCTTATTCCATCAGCACGAGCAAGGCGAATGCAGCAGCCACCGAAAGCTGGCAAGTGCTCTCAAACCACGTTGATAAGCAGCCATTGGGAACGGAGCCGTTCTGCCAGACCCAAGCAGCCGTGCACCCTGACTACTGGGTTACCAAGCCCCTAGAAGCACCCACAGCCCCCGCCTGGCAGTGCAGGGCAGGCTGTCACTGCATGTCCCCTCTGCCACTGCCCCAGGTCCCAACCTGGCGACAGGGTACCGCGCCTGGTCAGGTGGCCAGAGTCACTGGCCACCCCCGCCAGCCTCCCAGGTGGGTTGATGGAAAACGCCAACAGAGCAAACACCCTCACACAGCAACCTGCATCCCTGCACCCCTCTGAGCACACCTGTGCCGGGTGAAATTCAGTGCTGATAAATGTTAAAACGATGGACATGCAGGAAACAATCAGAATTGTAGAGAGGCCCTGATGAGCTGTGAAAGCTGATCACTGCCACTCAGGAATGACAACCTGGAGTTATAACAGAAGTAAGAAAATGTCAACTCAGTGCTTGTAAGGTGCCGAAAAGAAAGTTCCCTGCCAGGGACTGTTAAAAGTAACACTATGCTATTATGCATCTGACAAGATGAAGGCAAAGTGCTGGTGTCATTGCAGTGCTGCTCTCCAGCTTCCCCAGAAGGTCCCAGCAGCTGGTGCAGTCTGCAGGGTTTGTGGTGGAGGCAAGCATCGCCCCATCCTTGAGCGGAGCAAGAGGGACGATCAAGGACCACAGCCCAGGCAGCCTGCCCTCAGAGCCCGGGGAGGTGATGGAGCAAACCTTGCCAGCTGCCAGGCCAGGCGTGCAGGAGGTTTGGGGACAACCAGCACGGGTTTTACCCAAGATGGGTTATGCCAAAGTAACCTGAGAGCTCTCTATGGTGAGGCAGCTCTACAGGTGAGGGGAAATCAGTGAGCAGTGAGTACTGTTTCTCCCGATTTTAGCAGTGCCTCCAGCACAGTCTGCCACTGCACCCTGGAAGCCAAAGCAGATACATGCGAACTGGAAGGGTGGGATACGGGATAGGTAACACCAGGCTGTACAGCAATCCAGTCTGACTGATGTTACCCCTGCTTCCAGCAGGCAATTGGACCAGAGGCCTCCAGATGCCCTTTTCGGCCTAAATTAATCTGTGATTCAAAATGGGGAACAGAGAACAGAACTAAATAATGAGTAAATAGATCAGGACTCCTCAAACCATGAAAGGCAGAAATAAGTGCAAGGAAGTTCTAGAGGTCTGGAAGAAGTGACCAGCATGGAGAAAGCAAATAATCTTGCTCTTTCCTTTGTGCAAGAACTGAGATCAAATAAAAATAGCAGGCAACAGTTCTGAGGCAACAAAAGTAACGTGTAAATAAATGGTGCTTTTTGCTGAGACGGACTGTTACAGAGACCAAAAGTATGGGTAACTGAGAAATCAATAAGACAAATTCTCAGAAGAAAATTCCACTGAGAGCTTTTAACCTTAAATGCAGAGAGCACTTGCCTTAAGTGTGGAGCAGCGGAAAGCAGATTACACTGTGGGAAACAGCCACTCCTCACCACCCTGCCCACGGAGTGAGACAGGCTGCAGGGCCAGACAGAGGGACAGCCGTCCTCCAGACGGACAGGCCATCCTGTGCAACAATGGGGAGACTCGCTCACCAGTGTTCCCTCCTGCACATCGCCAGCTCATAACCTTGCAGATAACTTGGCTCCTTGTCCACCCGGGCTCAGCTCCTGCTGCAAAGACTCTGGCCATTCCACCCCAGGGAAATGGTGCTCTCTCACTGACTTGCACCTTGAAGGGATGCTGCGATATCCAAGGACGTGATTTTTGAACTGCACAGGAAACTCGCTGCAACTGTGAGTTTCTGTGAGAAACATGCAGCATTTTACCCTCCCTGCCTTTCCGGCTGCACGCTTCAGGGAGCTATAGCCCACCTCAGCCAGAGCTGCCCGGGGGTGCTGAAGCCTGGGCAGCAGCAGGCAGCCCTCTGTTCTTGAAATGGGGATGGGAAGAAAGAGAAAAAGGCAAAATTGGGGGGATAGTTCTTGATGTGAAATTCTCCTTTTTTTTTTCCTGCATCCACTCTCTACATGGATGTTTTATAATTAACTTGCACTCAGTAAAAATTGGGGATCTTTTTAGATGACTGGCATCTGTGAAAATGAGATTTCTTCACTCAACTTCCTTTAATGAAACAACAATAAGCGAGGGACCATTATAGCACTCTGATGTGCAGGGCTGGCTTTCAAGCAAAGTGGCCAGCGCTCGCACTTCTGCCTGTGATTGAAGAGCTCAGGTGCACAGGTACAGTGCTGATTATTTGCCTATTAATTAATACTCCAGTCAACACATTTCTTTTAATTATACCACATACGACAGCTGTTGCCAGCAGCCAACGGATTTCGTGATACCGAGCACTCTTGGCACTTGCCCTTCTTTAGTCGCATTCTGAGCCCAGGAACTAGAAGGAATCTGTGTGAGTGGCTGTGAGGAGTCACTCGGGGCAGTGACGGCGAAAGTGGGTTTGCACTGTGCATGTGGTGTGTTGTGACCTCAGAAGAGGGGACTCAGAAGAGGCACCTGACTTGCCGATGGCCGCTGTGAACTAATAGGAAGATCCTTCAGTTGGGTGCAGAGGGACAGAGGCCATCCCTGCTCCCAGGGCAAAGGCTGCTCAGTCCAAGGGCAGGACTGACGAGGTGGGTTCTGGCAGGGGAGGCACATCCAAAAGGCTGATTTAAAATAGCTGGAAGCTGGCACCGGGCCTTATTTTGCTTCTGCAGTATTAAACGCAGACAAGCATCTGGCACATCGGACTTTTACAAGTCCACATGCACAGACAAGGAAATTCTGTCACTAATCCCAAGGTGAAGGGCAGCTCTGTTCTGAAGAATTAATAGCTGTTAATGGCCTTGTCTTCCCTCTCCATTTATCTGAGACCTCACATCAGGATATACTTTTTTGGTTGGCTGGTTGTGTGGATTTTGCCTGGTGGTAAGATTCTGGGATGGCATCCAAATGGTCTCACACTGAGACCTCTGCTCCAAGGTTTCCAAGGGAACCGAAGCCCAGATCACATTCCCTGTAAAAGTCAGCAAGTTTGGGAAGGAAAGACCTACCACCAGTGAAAGAAGCTGGACACCTCTGGCTTATGGCATCGTCACAGTTACAACAGGGTCTCCATTACTGTTTCCAAAGCCTGGAAGGAGGAGAAAGGAGTTTATACATCCCTCGGGTCTGCATAAGCCCGGCACAAGTCATGTCTTTGGAGGCTTGAGGTCCCCCCTGCAGTGCTGGGGTCCCCATGGCACCTACCCTGCTTTGGGACCTCTCTGCCCTCTGTGACACAGCTGTGGGCTCGCTACAAAGTGCTGGATGTCCAGGGAAGCTCAATAGAGAAAGGAGACAGCCCTGGGAGGCTGACAATTGCCAATGGAGCTGATGGCAGAAGGTGGACTTTTCTCTTCACACGCTTCCTTTGCTTGAGATGCTTTTTTGCCATAAACTCCCAGTGTGTCTCTTTTTCAAACAGCTGTGGCCAAACTCCTCAAACACAGGGCTTTATGGAAAGGCAAGGAGGTCTGAACCCTCTTGGGCCCATCCTTCCCGCTCCAGACATCAGCTACTTGGGTAATCACAGGTACAGCCAGGACCTTTGGGGCTGTTTCTGCAGGTACCCTACATCCTGCAGCAGTACTACAGAACGTGGTCAAGCTACTGCTTTAGGAAGAAAATCTGGGCAAAGTGCAGACACGTTTGCCTTTCCTGGAGAACACAGCATCCCTGGTGCTGCAGGTCCCCAGCAGCAAAGCCCCTGCACGCAGGGCTGGGAGGGCGGACAGTGGCTGCAGGCATCTCTTTGAGGCACCACACTCCTGCAAAGAGAATTTAAATGGTGCACCGTGTGAGACACCGTGGAGAAGCTGCTGTTCCAGCAGCCACTGCTGCACACCAAGTGCTGAGAGGAGAAAACAGGACTGTACTAGCAGCTACAAATCCGTCGAGCTGTACAATGCCAGCTGGGAGCCCTTTGGTACCACCAACTCAGAACCCCTCTGCCTTCATACAAAGGCTACCATGGATTTTCAGCCTGAATTATTATTTTAAGTGAAACAGAATAACAGAACATTTTTTTTTTTTTTTCTGATAGGCAAAATCTCTGGCCAAAAGCACTATGTATCTTTTGTCTGTGACCTTCCAGAAAAATTAATCATTTTCCTCCCTGGAGAAATAAGCTGCCTGGAAGCAGGTGAGACAGCGGCGACCAAAAGCATGCTGCTCCCCCACACTGCTCCTTACAGCAGTTACTGCCTCTGATCCCACTCCAGCCCAAAGTCTTGGACACCATGGCTGGTGCTCTCCAAGCAGACAGAGGTCCTGACGAGCTCTACTTCAAAAGGCTCCAGGGAGGCTTTCCCTGCTGAGGGCAGGCAGCCAGAGACCTCAGGACCCTCTGCAGCCCCAGGACAGGGTGGCTGGCGTCAGCCCAGAAGGACACCACAGCAGCTGAGTGACAGGCAGTGTCTCCAGTGGTCCAGGGAGAGGTCAGAAGCAAACCGCTGCTCCTCGCTGCTCTTCTCTCTGTCTGAAAGCACAAAATGAGGTGTGGGGCTGAAGTGAGCAGAGAACTTTGTGCTGGCTGCCCCACACCAGGCTGCAGGCAATCTCCTGGCATGATGTAAAAAGCATCGCCAAAGTGACAAGGCACGCGAGCTGGTTTGGCACAGAAATAAACATATGATGTTCTGAGGCAGTAATGTGAGAGCAGCACTTGTTGTACCCAACACCTGCAGCTGCAATGAAGGACACCGCAGCAAGGCACCTTTCCAGAAGTTGCTGGCACAGGCTGGAGGAGCTCCATCTCTTACCTTGCTCTGGACTGGACAAGCTGCTGAGTCGCTGACGAGCTGGCACTACAGAAGCTCACGCCAAACTCTGCCTTTGTGCATCAAGCAATGTGCCAGAAACAGCCATTACTCCACGATTAGGCATCTCATTTGGTTTTGGAAATTCCTCTCCACACCTGCAAAATAAAAGTATCCCTAGAACTGCAGAGAGGAATATGATGCAATAAGACATTTGGCACAACCTGCTGCAAAGCTTATGCCAGTCTTCAGAAAATGAGCTCACTGTGCCATCTCTTCCCAGCTCCTCATGGCATAAGCATTCTTCAAACCACCATCCCCTCCAGTTAGACAAACTCCTTGGCTGTTCTTAGCAGTAGCCAAGAAAGGGAGTAAATAGCTTTCTGAGCTATCTTGTTAGTCCAGTGTGTCTCTGTACAAAGGCATTAAAGAATAGCTTAGGATGAAAATACATCCCTGATGTGACCAAGAGAGATACTTGCTCCTGTCTGTCCCCCCACACACTCCTACACAGTCTGCAGGATGCTGGTGGGATCCCCCAGCAGAGGCAGGCAATACAGCATGGATGAAAGCTCATCTCTGCGGAGTGTGTGTGTTCACCAGGCTTATTCCAGTTGCTCCTGTTATCAGCAGAGTAGCATCGAGTCCTTGTTTCTGTTTATTTTAAACCAGGCTTCCTCCCCTCGGTGCTGCAAGACCAGACAGGACTGTGAGGAGGTTTGTGAGACTAAATATCCAGGGAGGTACCAGGGGTGCTGTGGCACAGTGCGCTCAGGTGCAGCGTGGCCAGCATGGCCATGGGTCAGTCCAGCCACCCCAGAGCGATGAGCCAGGGTTGTGCCTGGCCCTGCTGAAGGCCAGCATGGACCCACACACAGCCAGCAGTTCGATCTGCACTGGGTATGCCTTTAAGGTCCAAGCTGCCAGGGAAGGGGAGGTGGGGAAGAGGGCACACTGTCGGTGAGGAGTAAATGCCATGAAGCCAGCACAGGGACCAGGGGAGCTTTGCTTCTGACGGGGCAGCTGAGGGCAGGATACAGCCCCAGGCAGAACAAGGAGGCATGACTAGCTCTCCATGGAAGGGCAGCTCCTTCACTGAAGGTACAGAGGTGGCTGTTCCATCTCCACATACAGACCAGACAGAGCTGGAAAGCAAAGACCAGGTATACAAAGGAGACTGGGATGCCTGATCTGCATGCACGCAGCTACACGTGGCACAGCGGTGCTGGCAGTGGCGTGGATCCTCTTGCGCATCCCGTGACGTGGGGACTGCAGGGGCAGAGGCAGTGGCACCTGGGCTTTCTGAAGGAGTGCCAGATAAGCCATGCCGGGAGTGAGGAGATCTGCCAGACCATTGCATTGAGTCAGGACCAGTGAGAAGGAAGGAGTTTCCAGCCCCAGTCAACAAACAGCATAATTATCTCCTGGTAGTGCTCTGATTACCACTGCTAATTAAAAAGGACATGGATTATCCATAAATGAAGCAGAATGCCCTGTATGCATAAAAACAGTGTAAATAACATCTTCATCACCTCCTGTCTGGCAGCCAGTAGAGCTTACACAGGCCTCCCTGGGGCCAGACAGCAGCCCCTGGCCCTTTCCTGTGCATCACAGCCCAGCTGGAGACCAGTGCAGAGGAGGCACCAGCCCTGTGACCACCTCAGAGACACCAGCCCTGTGACCACCCCCTGCATGTGCCATCCTCTGCACAGCGAGACTCCAGAGCAAAGCCACTGCCCTGAGCAGAGGGAGAAACAGCCGCCGGATGCTGGGGAGCAGGTCTGCCAGAGCCTAGCAGCGATGTCCCCAGATCAGGGACACAACCGTGCGCAGGCAGCACTGCGAGGGCAGCTGTGCACACTGACAACATGCATTTGCCTGTACAGCAATGAGCCGTGCCCCTCCATGGCACAATGAGAACTTGGGGATGAAGGTTTAACATGTAAGGAAATGAGCAAACCCCAAGAGTAAGGATCCATTGGTCACCACAGTAGTGCAGTTTGGTGCTCAGATACGTTTTGTAATTTTAAAGCAGCATTTGGTTTGTCATGTTTCTCATCACCATTAGGACATAATGGGGCACTGTACATCCGTTTAAATGAATTCATAACGAGCACTGTAGCAAGTCTATTGAACAGGAGATAAATAGGTAATTAGTGTGCCTCTGCCCTGATGGATGGGGTTGCTCAGGGAATTATGTGCCATTTCCATAACCTTTTATGGACATACCATAAATCACAGCAGACAGAGTGACCCATTAGAAGCTGTAACCAAAAAAGAAGAGGACTAACTTTAAGGAATAAAACTCAAAGAGCTGACAATGCCAGATGCCTGCTGGCAGAGATCAGGAAAGATTGATGCACTGTGAAGATGTGATGTGAAGACTTGATCCATCAAGACCCTCCTAAGGAAGCAATATGAAGCTGCCACAAGATAAGGGGGAGAAGTAAAGGGCTTGGGATTTGTGCTACAGGGCACATTTGGGGAGGATAATGGACACATTCCCAGAAAGGTGTATCCTTCAGGCCTGCAAGTAGCAACTAAAAATGAAATTAATACTAAGGAAAGAAAGGGAAATAGCAGGGAGACACTGTGCACTTTTACACAAAGGTAGAGGAAATCAGGTGCATGAGAATTTAGCAATGGGAACAGGAACATCAGAAGGTAAAAGGATGGGAAGTGGCCACAAAGGAATGATTAATTCCTAATTCTCAACTGAGTTGAGATGGGGTCAGTGAACAGGGCAGGTGCCTGACAAGCAGGGAAGGGAGTGCAGGCAAGCAGGACCACGGAAAGGATCATTGTGTACTTCTGCCAAAAGCTAGGGGCATCAGGCTGCAAGACCTGAAATTCTGGAGTGGCATATGAGGGCTGGGACTTGGGGTAAAAAGAACACAATAGAAAAGTTAAGATGGCTAGGACACAGTCTGACCTAGCATGAAGAAAGGTTGCATGAGTAGGAGGTCCTGGGGACAAACTACTCCAAGCCACTGTCAGCCATCTGTGCCAACGTAAAAAAGATCATTTGTGGTATCTTGAGAAAAGACAGCAGCAAGTTGCAAGCCAGGAGTCTATGGGAACTCCTGTGTAATTAATATGTGCAATAGGTATTGTGTAGGACAAAAGTTCCCAGAAAAGCACTCCACAGTACGTACGTCACACTTTAAGGCATCAGAGGAGTCTGGTAGGACAAAGAGAAAATAAAGAAAAACATTCCAAAGTATCCTCTAAATACAAAGAACTTTAATTTCTGACAGCTTAACAGTGTTTCATTGCAATTTCAAAGACACTAAAAAATAATCAAAACCACAATTAAAGTATGTTAACAAGTAAGAAAGAAGTTCCTAGAAAAAGCTTGGCCGACTCATCTGCACTTTGACACCTGCTGATATCAAATGCTGGTAGCAATGAACACTGTGAGACAATACCCAGGGAAGCAGAAACATCAGCTCAGCTGTGGCCACAGGGACAGGCCTCAGGGAGTGGTCCTGTGCTGGGTAGGCAGGGGTCTCGGACCAGGCAAAAGGCCAGAGGATCACAAAACGGTTTTGGTCAGAAGGGACCTTCAAAGCTCATCCAGTCCAACCCCCCTGCAGGGAGCAGGGACATCTGCAACTAGAGCAGGTTGCTCAGAGTCCCGGCCAACCTCACCTGCAAAGCTTCCAGGAATGGGGCATCCACCACCTCTCTGGGTGACCTGGGCCAGGCTCTCACCATTCTCAGTGTCAAAAGTTTCTTCCTTCTCTCTAGCCTAAATCTAAACTAACTCATCCTACCGGGTGAGTTTTGTTCCTCATTCAAAATTTTGTAATAAAACCCCTGAATTGTTTGCTCTGAGATGTTGTGCAGGTAGCTCTGACGAGGAGGGTTGCTATTTCTCTGGATATGAGGAAGCCTGACAAGGTGGCACGGACACTTTCCTGCCTCCAGTAAAAAGCAGCACTGGAAACCTAATAGAGAGGTTTTGGGTAGGTAACCGTGGGACTTTGTCATAGAGCAGGGATGGTGCGTGTATGAAGAGAGACCTTTCCAGCACGGCACGCTGTATCATTGTGGGAAACATCAGAGATGGGGAACGCATGGCACAAACACCAGTGTGGACTGTTGCAGGATAGGAGGCATAGTCACTGCTTCAAAGAGTACGAGCCATGTTATTCTGGCGTGGGCAGCATGGAAAACTTGAAATCATGAAAAGTAACTGGGTTGAGTGATCTTGACTTGATTCAGTGTGCCTGAGGGACAACCCGTACAGATAGGCTAAGAAATCATGAGTGGCGTTGTACAGGCCTTATCAACCCATGGAATTTTGTATATAATGCTAAAATGTCATGTCTGAGAAAGACAGCCCCCCACAGGAATGGAAGGGGCAAAGAGCTGTGATTGCAGTCAGAGAATGACTGTACTTAATCAGCCAGAACGTATGCTAATGAAAGAGCTCATGAAACTGTCTCCTGCGAGGAGCAGCTGGGCTGAGCTCCCTGGCCAGGCTCAGGAGGGCTCCCGCCCAAAGGCCCAGGGCAATGCACCTTCCCTGAGGACAGCAGGGGCTCATAACAATGACCTGTGTGCTTTCTTCTTGCCTGAACATCTATTTTCCTACACCAGGATACATACCATACTCCCAAGAACCACCTTGCCTTGGTTCCTGGAGCACTTTTGACAACACCTCCTGTCCTGTGGTCAGTTCTACACAAATACAGCCCCAAATAAACATACAGTGCCTGACTGGAAGAGCAGCGGGATGGAGCGGTAGTCTGACTGCAAGCTACATGCCCAAGCACTTAACAGATTCAAGGGGACAACTGGACACAGAGATGCAATGCAGCAACCTGCTGACCATCATAACTGTGAGGCAGAAAAAGGTGTTCAGGCAGATGCAGAGACAGATTATGAAGTTGCTTCTCAGATGCTTACTGAACACATGTCCCAGGCTAAAGGATAGTACAAGGGAATCACAAGAGAGACTGCATGAAAAGTTGGCACTGTGGTGCTGAAGACTGCTATGATGAGCCATTTAAGATGGGAGCTCACATCTCGCCAGCTAGGGAGTGACAGACAGAGCGGGACTGGGTGCCAGGAGCCCTCTACGTGATGACAAGCAGCTTATGCTTCATAGGACAGAGAAACGGGCTCCAGTGCAGCGATTTAGAGAGATGACACAGAGCAACACACAGAGATCTTTGCAACAGCCTTCTGACCAGGCTCTACCGGACCAGGATGGCACGTGTCAAGGAAAGAGAAGAGGTGTTGCAAACACGTGTGAGAGAGAAGGAAAGCTTCAGCTACGACCTGGGCTGCGTGAATGACCACTGTCTGCTGGAGGTATCGGAGAAGAATCCTCTGTGTTTGGGTGTGGGAAGGTGAGAGGACGGGGCCGTTCAGCAAGAGACAGGTCTGGAGCAGAGGGTGCATCTGCGAGTCATCAACCAGCATGGATGAATTTGCTGCAGATGAGGTTTCATTGGGCTGAGGGTGGAGGGAGAAAAGCTGGACTGAAAGCTGATGTGGAGAGGAAATGTCTCCTCCAACACAGCTGCTTAGGAGACAGACCTGCAAGAGGAGAGTGAGGAGGCAGAGCTATAGAAGATGAAGTACCAAAAAATTTGCATAAAAGAGACTGCCTGGCAACCTTCAAGTGCTTGAACAGTAAAGGGGGAAAACAAACAGGGAAGGGTGGAAAGGTCACAGTGCGCTGTAGGGTCCTGTCAAAAAGTCTGTCTTGACCTTTGCCATCAAGCACAGACGCTCCCCTACAGAGAGCTGGTGCCTTGCAAATGCCAAGTGTCAAACACGTCACCCCGCCACTGCTCCGCTCTCTAGTCTATGGAGGAATTTAAGAATCTCCCTCTCTATTCTTTAGAGACTAATTCTGTACCCTTTACAGACAGCTAGGAACACCGTGTGTAATGTGTGCTTTAAGTATTTGTTTATTCTTATTTGAGTGGAGCTTTTGATGTAGGTCTATCCATTACTTAAAAGCCGCTAAGTTGGAAAAGGATGAAAGAAGGTGAAATGGTCTGTATCATATCATTCTGTACAGTATTTGTGTATGCTGAATATTTCATTTATTCTGCAATCTGCAGATGGTTTGAAATTGAAAAGCTAGGCTATTCCAGTGGCAGCCCTTTTGTTCTTGGAATGAGCTTGGCTTATTCAAGCAAAGCAAGCAAACACCTGATTAATGGCAACATCTATCTTTAAGGAAAAAGGTTGTCATTAGACTGAGCTATTGTGCAATTCTAAAGTATTTTAACATTGTGCTTTAGATGACAGGAGTTTGAGTGGGTTTCTTCCTTCTAGTGAGATCGAATCAAGTCTGGGGGATCTTCACCTCATCTTGGTGGGGTGCGGGAAGCCCAGGAGCATCAGCAGTAGGGAGTAGCGAATAGCTGCAAGCCCAGACCCTCCTCACACAGGGTACCAGCCCAGGCCCAAGAGGACCTTTGGTGGAAGAAGGGGTGGAGCCAGGGTACCTGTCTCAGGAAAGCCCGGGTGCAGCTTGCCTAGCAAGACACCTGCAAGGGCAGATGGGTGTGATGCTTGGCCTCAAAAGAGTAATTGTCCAGGATGGAAATGAGAGAGTCTGGTCAGTTAATGATGAAAGAGAAGAATCAAGTGAAAGAAAAAAGACACCAAGCAGAGAGATGATGGGCTGGGCCACAGACAGCCCCAGTCCATGGGCGCAACTGTAGCTGGAGCAATGCTGCGCTGCCATTTCCAGAGGTAAATCCAGAGCAGCCCCTCCTGTTCTGAGCTGCAATTAGAGGAGCAGGGCTGTCTCACCCTCCTGTCCTGGCCATGGAGGTGCAGCTCAGCAGATGCTCAGGGCAGAGGCAGCAGCGCCTGGCTCCCGCTGCACGCACAGCACAGCCCATTGCAAACCCTTCCTGAGGGGCTTGGCTTCTCCAGCCAACAAAGTGACTACAACTTGTCTATGGCAGAGTTTCCAACTTTCTTCATACCACATCACAAACGGACCATCGTTTCTGCTAAAAAAATCCACAAAGGTAATTTCTCAGCAGTGAATTTCCTAAAGCTGAGCTCCTCCTGGCATGGCTGCAGCAGGGAAGCATCCATGAGGCAGCAGGTACCTCGGTGGGGTGTGTGCCAAGGCTGGGGTGTCCTCAGCGGCAGGTCCCTGTCTGCAGCACCTCAAGGGGCTTTGAACGGCTTGGTCTATCCAACACACACTCCTCTGACCCATGCACTCAGCCTTCAGTCTCTGCTTTGGTGAGAAAGTCTGTACTCACTGGAATATTCCCGGAAAATTGCTGTTGTTTCCAAAACACACAGCTTGCCTGAGATTTCCCAGAAAGGCAGAAGGAGAGTGTAGGTTTAGAGAACAAGCTGTGCTTTCCTCTTTCCATATGCAGATTGGTTTGTGACCCTGAGAAAAACAATTGAACAGTGGACATTGAAGAAGATATTTAAAAACCTTTTAATCCTAGTGGGAAAAGTTACTTTATGGAGGATGAAAAAAGAGGGTTTAAACTTTTTGCTTTCTTATTTTAAGACAACACACAGAACTTAGCCTTTTTTATTACAGTGTTCAGAGAAGGAGTTAAAATTCAGCATGAAAGGGCAGAAGATTAATTTTTCACTGAGAGAAATTCACACATTCCAACACAGCAGAGGAGGCTTGTGAGCCCTGCCAAGGGCAGCACTGACTCCTGGTCGCTTGATAGGGACACTGCTGTGGCTCTCGAACATGCTCCTGGGTGCTGGGGCATGAGCTGCCAGAGAACACCACAACAAAGAGCACCATTACCCCCATCTGCTGCAAGGGTCTCTGGGGAGGGAGGGACTGGTACTTCTGCGTGGGCTCCTCTCTAGCTGGGCCCTGGCACCATGTGCAGCCGTGGGGCTGTCGGGGCAGGAGGTGCTCCTGGGGGCTGCTCCTGTAGCAGTGCAAGGGGTCAGGCAGAGGCGCAGGGCACCTGTCCAGGGCTGGGGCCCACTGCCATGTCCCTTTAGCCTGCAGATGTCTGAACCCAGCTCTCTCACCAGGGTGCAGGTGAAATTGCAGGGAAAGTCTCTCCTTGGGCAAGGGGCAGAGTCAAGGATCCCGCCTCCGCCAGGCCTGCTCCCATGGGCACTGCACAGAAGCAGAAAGTGCTGCCGCTGGTACAGGTGCTGCCCCTGGTTCCACAAACCAACTCAGCGACCAGCTCAGCATTGCTCATCTCTGCCCAGCTGAGAAAACCTGGCTTCCAGAAGGCACACCTGTCATCAGGCCTAAAATGCAGGATTTTGCAATAGGGTGATGGAAGAGAACAGCGCTACCACTTCAGTCACCAGGTTTATGACATCTCCATACAAGAGATGATGTTTCAGGTTGTTCAAAAAATGGGCATTTCATTTCTAAGCAAGAACTCTCACTTTGTCTATCCTGTCACCTGTGCACTCCATGTGAGGGGCTGCGGGCAGATATGACAGAAGTCAGCACTCAAAGAGATCTGCCATCCAAACAGACCACAGCTAGGAGAAGACAGAAAGGAAAGGTGTACAAAATCAAAAGAGGGATGAAGGGAACAAATGGTTTGGAAAAATTACCTAGTCTGTCCAAAACTGCCTGTTTTGCCTTTCTCACAGCAGTGTGCTGAGTTGTCAGGCTTTTTGGCAGCAGCAAGTCTTAAGAGCATGCAGGGTGAGAGCAGTGCAGGAGTCTGAACAGAAGAGATGGAGCCAGGGCAGCTGGAGTCCACACGGGATGAACCCGAACCAGCAAAGACAGACCCGGTACATCCATTCTAATATGGTTACAATAGAGAGAAAAGAGGATGCAGAAGCTGCATTTTCCAGCTGACACGTTTTATAGGATTTTAGGCAATGTCTGTTGGATTTTACTGAGTGGAAAGGACTTGTACATCTCTGATAATTGCTCTGTCTGAGATATGGCCACTCAAATCTCCTTGGACTCCTCTATTCAGAAGTCTGTTCATAATTTTCTATGCAAGCTGGTGAACTTCAGCTAAGGTGAAAGTACACATAAGAGGGAACGGAGAGTCAGCCAGTGGGAGATGGAGCCAGTATTTTGAGCAGAAATCAAATAAAAGTGCAGTGGGCAGCACGAGAACTGCCGTAACACTCTCAATACTACAGCTCAGCCTTTGCTGGGCCAGGTAAAACCGAGCACTAAGGAAAAGCCAGAAAACAGCTGTTTCTCACCAGTTTTAACTCCACTGATTTCTGCAGAGCTAGCATTACTTTAAGTGAAAATATGCCTTCAAGTAAAGATGAAGTCCCAGCTCCACGCCGTGGGCTCACCCACAGCCTTCTGCTTGTCTACTCCACGAAAGTGCTGCCAGCAGACCTGCTAAGGGAAAGCCAAACTGCCGCTACATCTTATCTGTTGTACTATAGATACAAATAAACATATAAAATAAAATCACTGTAGGGGAGAGGACAGGACAGGACAGCACAGGACAGGAGGAACTAGCCTCAGCCAAACAGCGAAACTGAGGAAGAGCAAAAGCAACAGGGAGAGACTGTGACCAGCAACTCCATTAGGGACCAAGAAGACTCGACCCCTGTTTTGCCAATTACCCAGCCCAGCACAGAAAATGTCACCACCACGAGGAGGCAGATGCATAAGCAGATACAGATTTTATTATCTATCCCCATGGGGCGCAGAAATGACACTACATGGCTGGCAACAGAAGAGAGAAACCCACTCACCACAGGTGATATAGAAAGAAAAAATGAACTTAACTACAAACTCAATAAAAGGTAAAAGAAACCAGGCGATCACCTCAACAATCGAGGGGGAGACCAACCACACCCCAAATATCACCATAGCCATGCAAAAACCACCCCCACAAATACCAGAGAGGTGTACCCGCAGTACATGACACATTCCACAAAGGTACATGGCCAAACTACGACAGACTCCAAAAGGATAACCAATCAAAT
Organism: Eurystomus gularis; assembly: GCA_013400335.1. Lineage (NCBI taxonomy): Eukaryota > Metazoa > Chordata > Aves > Coraciiformes > Coraciidae > Eurystomus > Eurystomus gularis. The sequence continues at coordinate 68,443 of VZZY01009370.1, forward strand.
CCATTTCCAGTGTTACCCTTGTCCCGCCCAATGTACTCGTTCTGTCCCATCATTGCTGGGAAGTCCTGGTTACAGTGAGCAGTTGGGGGGGCCTCGGGGGAANCAGCACACACCCCCTCAAGGAGCACACATGCCGATTTAAACACAACCGGCCAAGAACCAATGGTGTATTAACCACTAACCAGTAGGTGTAGACTTGGTGGGCTTCTGTTAATCATGTA
>VZZY01009371.1:0-29517 GCA_013400335.1 Eurystomus gularis
ACTAGGGAGTGGGGAGGAGTAGGTGCTGATATTTTCTCTCTGGTGACAAATGATAGAACCCGAGGGAATGGTTGGAAGATGTGCCAGAGGAGGTTTAGGTTGGACATTAGAAGGAGGTTCTTCACCCAGAGGGTTGTGGAGCACTGGAATAGGCTCCCCAGGGAAGCAGTAATAGCACCATACCTGACAATATTCAAGAAACGTTTGGACAACGCCCTCAGACACATGGTGTAAGGGTTGTCAAGCACTGAACCAGGCTGTCTGGGGAGGTGGTTGAATCACTATCCCTGGTGATGTTTAAAGGACATGAAGATGTGGGGCTGGGGGACAGGGTTCAGTAGTGGATGCAATGGTTAGTGGTTTGACTCAATGATCTTGAAGGTCATTTCCAAGCAGAATGATTCTGTGTTTCTGTAATCTTTAGTGTTCTTCTTTGGGACTGTATTAATTATAAATCATTGAGTTTCTATATGTCATCTTAAGTAATTGTCATATCATGAATCACTTTATACAGACAGACCATGAATGTATTTATGCTCATAATTAGAAGAATGCTCTTAACATTAAACTAGTAAGTCTGGAGTTGCCTTCCAACTAGAGTGCTGAAAGCAAGAAACCTAAGAAGATTTTATCTTTAATATAAGCACAATTGTCACATGAGTTTAAAAGGCTGCTACCTGCCATAGTATGAAGGGAGACATGTACTACATACTTAGGAACATTCTTGCCATATAATTTAATAGCATATAAATATCAGACATGGCAATATATCCTAATTTGACTCCCATGTCAGCCTTGTTCCTCATATATACCCTTCAAAATATCAAATAAAATGATTTGTCTGTGTATTGAGTTTACATGGCAAGGTTTTGGCAGTAGGGGAACTGCAGGTGTGGCTTCTGTGAGAAGCTGCTAGAAACTTTCTCTATGTCTGATAGAGCCAATGCCAGCTGGCTCGAAGAGGGACCTGCTGCTGGCCAAAGCTGAGCCCATCAGCGATGATGGTGGCACCTCTGTGATAACATATTTAAGAAGGGGAAAAAAGCCCTGCACAACAGCTGTGAGAATGGAGCAAGAATATGTTAAACAACTCTGCAGAAAACAGGGTCAGTGAAGAAGGAGAGACAGGAGGCACCCCAGGTGCTGAAGTAGAAATCGCCCTGTGGTCTGTGGTTAAGACCATGATGATTCAGGTTGTCCCTCTGCAGCCCATTGAGGTCTGTGGTAGAGCAGATATTCATCCTGCAGTCTGCAGAGAACTGCACACTGGAGTAGATGGTTGTGAGTAGCTTGTCAAATGTTTTAGTGTGTACTATCCTCTTCTCTGTTACACTTTCTTCACTTCCTTCAGTGAGAAGAGAGAACTATTTGGTAAGCCATTTGTTTCTCTGTTTGCAAAAGGAAAAGTATAGTTAATTGAGTATCCAGTCAGTTTGATTTAATTTCCTCAGGTTTCTTTTTGGGTATTTGAGCTGGATGTTTAGTAATTGGACCTAAGTCTTTCTGCTGCCAATCAAGGCCCAGCAGAGATGTTATTCACATTACTGGGCTCAGACTAACAGTTTTACAATTTTTGGGATCACTTTGTGGTCATAGTCCTCAAGTTTAGGCGCAATGTTTGTGCCTATTCACTCACATTTTATCACAAATTTATTAATTTTTGTATCAAATCTGAAATAGGATGCTCCAGCTACTTCAGAGTTGTGGGAAAGAGTTTATGCAATTCTCTGTATTTGAGTGAGCTCTTCTCTCCATTTATCTTTATCTTGAGACTAAAATTCTGCATATATTTCCTCATTTTTTTTCCCCTTGTTTTGGTCTATTTATCACAATTCTTAGCAGAAAATGAAGCAAATTACAGGCTCAGTTTTTGAGCCACAATGAATTTCAGTTTAACCTCATTCCAGTTTTTGTAAGAGATTGCATCCACTTCTGCTTTCCTTCTTGAATTTTTACTTATCACTGAAGAAAATTAACTGTTTCTTTTAATTTAATGAACAATGTTTAATACTGGAATCTTGGCCTTTCTTACTTCATTCCTCTTCTTTTTTTATCCGACTTCACCTTCGTGAAGTTTAGCTTCCTAAGTGAGTGAGAGCATTTTCCATTTTTGCTACCTATTTGCCAATTTAACTTTCTAAAAGTCTTTGCATCTCTTGGACGTTTCATTATAGATTTGACAGAAATATTAAAAGCTATGAAATTCCCACAAGTTTCAAGGAGACAGCTACATAGAAGAGGAATGAAATTATTCATGTCCTCACATCAGGTAAGGATGCAACATAAACCCAGAATTTATTCCAGTTCTAACTATCTACCAAGGAATACATATGGATAATTACTTTTAAGTCAAAAACACAAATCAAAGGTTCCTTACTAGTACTTCTACTTCTGCAGTTCTCTTCTATGGTCCAACTTCACTTTTGAAGTGTTTATTCAGAAAACTGATCTGAAGCTTTGCCTTTTAAATAAAACTTTCTTGTCAGTGTTAAAAAATACAGATATTTTTTGACACCTTTTAGTTACAAACATTCCAAGCTTTTCTATTAACCCCTTATTGGTTTCAGTGTTGTTGCCTTGGCAAATTACTTCCTTTGCTTTCCAAAGTGTGCCCTTTGTCAGCTGGCTATTGGATCATTCCTCATTTTAATTAAAACTGATAAACTTTGATTACTGGCATCCTTTTTGTTTTATGCACCACACTATGCCTTCATAACTTTGACAAACCAAGACTGAAGTAATATAATTACTCATTGGTTATGTATCTGGTAGAGAGCCAGTGTAGATGTCACATCCAGGACATGACCTGTTATATTTGGCTTCTTTCATTTTTATTCATTTCTTCTCAGAATTTAATAATCATGCACACATTTCTACATAAGAGACCTGCACCTGAAATGACCATATGTTCTAGCAATTTAATCTCTCCCTGAACAACAATGACACTCAATGAAAATACGGTCTATGTTTTGGGCAATATGCAACTGAATTGAGGCCTTGGTGTGTCTGTGCTAGCTGTTCTGCTCTGGCTTGGTACTTTACTTTCTCAAGTCTCCGGTGTATCACATTTGTTCACTTCAACAAGCCCATCACACAGAGTATTGTCTTCAGTGGATTTCGTACTTATAGCCCTCCAGAGGTGAATTTTGCCTACTTGTGCATGACTTATTGTTAGCCTACAATTTTTAAGACAATTTGTATTATTTTTAAGTTTCCATTCTAAGTGGTCTACAACTCTGCTTCTTTCTCTCTCTCTCTCAAAAAAAAAAAAAAAAGAGGCATTTTTATTTAAAGGTTTTGTGTTAGTAAAGACCTTAAGAATGACATCAAAGGTTTCTATTTAGAAAAACAATTCTGCCAAATATCATAACTTTAATAAGATATTGTACAGTTCTTTTCTTTCCACATTTATGTTTGGAACAAAAGTCTATACCTTTGCTGCAAACAGGTCTTAGGCTTAAAGTGCTCATTAGTCTTAGTTAAATACAGCAAAAATGGTGTTGTTTTTAGGCAAGAGTGTGTTAGAAGCTGATGAGTAAGCCAGTCATAAAATCATTTTTAAAGAGCTGTGATCTTGAATACATTAGTAATAGGTTGGGAACAATAAAATTATCATAAGGTGGAGTTTATGGTTCTTTTTCAAGAAGATGTGATTGTTCAAAAGGTTGTACTGTGCAGCAGGGTTAGCTTCAATCTGAAAATATGTTTCCTAAAGGAAGATTTTGGAATTTGCCAAGAGAGAAAAAAAAATTAGACAGAATAGTATAATTCAGAAATTATGTCCTGTAAATTTTAGTTCATATGCCTCAGACTGCCTTTTCTCCTATAGTTTAATGACACTGAAAGAATATCATAGTGTCATCTTTTTGTGACAGTAATAATATATCATTGGATATTTGGATATCTGTGCAAGAAAAATACCAGTTTGGTTGATTCTAGTCTGTTGAAGAGACTGGTGGTAAGATCTCCAGTTATGTTTTTCCAAATAACAATCTTTTCCCCTTAAATGTTTGTATCTTTCATATAAACAGGAATCATTTCAAAGAATATAGATCTTTTTAATCAAAATACCCTATTGTAAATAATTCTCTCTAGGATACGAAAATGTTTTGGGGAGAAATTTGTCAGCTAGATCTAATCATTACCCCAAGGTCAAGGCGTAGTACAGAAGTTAAGCTAAAGAATGGGAAATTACAACACAAAATAAATTTTATGCAAGAAATGCTCTCATTTCCTGAAGACTTCAGATGTTTCTTAAAGTGCACAGATCCCTATTTTAGGTACTTAGGTGAACAGGAATTCTATAACATTCTTTTCAGAAGCTGCATAAGATTAGTAGCCTGTATACCTGCCACAGTAGGGTTTTATGCAACTATAAACAGCAGATTTCCCTATTTTCAAATGTATATTAGGTCTAGTGTTGTACATCATAACTAAAACTAGCCAGGATTATTTCTCCCATAAGAATTGTAAATTTATGAGGAAATAAAAAACCCATATCTAAACTAATTTTGGTTCTGAAGTGTAATAACTGTGCTTCATAGACATGGTATTTCATAGAGATATATCATTCTTTTTATAAATATCAAACAAATAAACAAAAACATAACCCAACTATATTATACCCAGCAAAGCACTGTATCTCTAATATGACTGAAAAAAAAGAAGACTCACCCAATGCTTCAGTATAATCTAAATATATCCTGACTCCACATGAGTTTGTGGGAAGTGCCATGGGGCTTAAGTGATAAGTGAGTTATAAGTACAAAAATCGGGTTTCTTCTTTAGTTAGAGTTGCAGAGAAGCATGGTATCACAGTTGGACCTATGTGTACTTAAAGTTAGTCTCTACATGGTCCAGCAACTCCCCAGCTGCTCATCTACACAGAAGACATAACAATCTTGAGGTAACAGCTTTAGATAAAGGACTTAAAACAAGGTGTTTCACTGAATCTTCACAATTAGACATTTGATTATTACAGGAATCTTTTAGGTGGGAATTTTGGACAGTTCTGTTAACTTCCTGTTGCACCTTTGTATGCTTATATTTGTGGATTAACATCCTGGGCGAAGCATCTCAAAGGTTTACTTAGCTGTTTCTTGCAGAGTTAATCAACTTTTTCAAGTCATTAACGGAAATTGTAGAAAAGGTTACTTAGCATGTCAGTGAGACATTAAAGAGATGTTTTGTGTATAAATAAGATATGAAACCAGCAGAACGATAGCAGTAAATGCTCCATGTATTGGCATGGTCACCTGGGACCATGGTCAATTTAATTCTAGGAACTGAGTAGAATAGTGGTTTTGGAGACTTTCTTCCAGTTCAGCTAAAGATACCCTTGCAAGGATCCTTGCAACAGTGATTCCAACTGCTACGAGCTAATGACTGACCACCTTGTTTTGGAATATTTTTTTTTTGTCTTCATGAGCATTACCCTATGACAAAATCCTAATACATTAGTGTTTTTTTTAATCTCCCTTCCATCAAACATTCCGTCTTGAGTATTCACACAATAAGCTTAAACTCCAGGTTTGGAAACACTTTGTAATCTTCATGCTCAAGGAAAAAAGTAGTTTGAGGACAAGCTTTTCTTGCAGATTTATCTCAATAAAAGTCATTGTTTAATATCAGGATGCCTGTTGTAATTCTTGTTTCCTTCAGATGTATTGTGTCAAAATCTGTGAGATTTTCCAGATATAAAGCAGCAGAAAAAAAACCATGGTGATATGTGAGGCTTGTTAGAAGCTGTCATTAACATTGATTATGTGTCTTTAATTTTTTGTCTATCTTGACCATGTGTCCTCATTTTAACCCAGTTAATCTGTATTCTTCTCCTCACTTCCCCACTCTTTCCCTAAACTTTTTTTCTCAAAAGCCCTTTTTGTGACACACACAAACATTTTCTGGTCCTTCTCTCTCCTTAATGGCTCCAGCTTCCCTCTTTATCTGTAGGGTTAAATAATAGATAATCCTTAGCTGACAAATATGAATAATGAGTTATAAAAAACTTTTTGTCCTGAGACTAGCATGACATTCAGCCTGAACTACATGACTCAGGGTAATTACTCTGAGTTACATGTGGCAGTTTATAGTCCAGACTACTTGGCTTGTTGTCATTTAGTGGGAAAAGGAAGGAAGAAAGACAAAAGAATTTGGGTTGTCTAACCCCACAATTTTTAAAAATTCACAGTTGTGAGATGACATAAGATTCTGTGCTTTTTTTGCCATTAATATCAAGGCAGATGAAGAACTCTTTATTATCAATGCCTGTGTTGTGCTGGTTCAGCCATCATCATTTTATACTGCCATCAGTTGCCTGATCACACAAGCCAACACTGAACTCAGCAACAGCCCCTCGGAAGTCTTCTTTCAAACAATCGTGCCATAGGTTCCTGTGGGTCCAGCTCCTCCACTGCCCACTCTGGTGCTAGCATCGCTTGCTGGACACAACAGACAGAGATGGCTCCCTCAGAGGCCCCTCACATGGAAGGGCACCACTGAGAGAGCCCAGCAAGATGAAACCAGCCCCAACAGAAGCCACACCAAATGGGAAGCTCTTCTAACTAATTGGCTCCTGGTTAATATAATCCTGGCCTCACCCACCACCCCAACCATGACTACCTGAGTGAGGGTGGAGCCAGAGAGACACAGGTAGGCCAGGTTCTGCCTCTGGAACATGAAGCCAACAGAAACAACAAAACATTCTGTTAGGTTATGAGTCATTCACAGGTCAACTCCAACCCAGGGCCCAGAACTCAGCCCCAGCACTTCAGCCTGATGATCATTTAGTTTCAATGCCACTAAATTCCAAGTTAGGACAGGTATAGTATTCCTAAAGGAAAGGTGAAGTTGTGGTGGTGCTACTGCTACTATATTTGGCACCTGTGAGAGAACTGTCCTCCAGAAAGGCACCAGCAGACTGGAAGGAGTCCCATGGAGGGTGACCAGGATGAGTACAGGCTTCAGCATGCAATGCACAAGGCTGGGATAACTGGTTTTGATTAGCATAGAGACTGGAGAGTTAACAGAAAAGGAAATTTTAATTGCTGTCTTCAGCCTTCTAGGGGTGGCAGTTTCAGAGAAGACAGAGAAAGACTCTTCCCAGTGGTGCATGGTGAAAGGAGTAGATGTAACAATCACAAGTTGCAGCAAAGTTAACCACAACTAAACATATGGGGAAAATATTTTGCAGTGAGAGTGATTAAACGTGGAAACAAGCTTCCCAGAGAGGCTGTCCAGTCTCTGAACTTAGAGTTTAAAACATGCTTTGACAAGGCCCTGAGCAACATGATCTATAAGGCTAGTTCTGCTTCAAGCAAGTGATTGGATAACATCACTTCTAAAGGTCGTTCCCAACCGAAATTATTCTATGATTCACTAGAGAGAAACAATTCATACTGAAAATTACAAACTACCTAATTTATCCTTCAGTCATACAGCTAATTGAGCAGTCAAGTACAGATGGTTTCAAAAAGCGGTATATGCATATCCAAAGAAACAAGAGTATTAATTTATACTTTGAAAGACAAATTAATTTACTTAGTTTATAGATGTTAAAGAAGTGGTGGGATGAGAGGATGGGTGTGGAGGGGAGATGTAAATAAGTTTAAGGAGACAAGATGGATTATCCTGGAAAAAAAAAATAAAAGAATGTTATCACTAAATGTAATATATAGCTGTAAAAATAGATCTCTTTTTAATGTACTCTGAGGCACACAATACTCAAAAAGGAAAAGATCCTGCAAAAATATCTGCAAGTCATCTGACTGTGGGAAGTGAACTTTTCAGATTTAATTAATTACAGTATAAATAGATGAAGAACATTTTTTTCGTGTTGGTTCTTTTTTCTTCTTTCTTTGCAAAAAAACAGTAGCTGCTTTGTCAATTTTGGATGCTGTAAATTAATGTTTAATTTGTTTTTTACCTCTTTTTCTGCATGAAGATAAAGGTTAATTCAAAACAACCGGTTAACCTGATGTCTTTACCTTAAGAATACCTCAAGCCAAGCATTAGTGTTAGGACACCTTAATAAGTGTAAAAAAGTTCCAATATAATATTTTTACTATCTAAAAGATAATAGGTTACAACTTCCAGTTGCAAGAGCTGGCTTGAGAGCTAGTATCATACTGGACAATAGAGAAACAGTCTTTCAGTGACTGATGACTAACAAGGAGATTTATCTAAAATATCTCCAGGGAGAGAAGACTTGAAATTCGAGACCTTTGAGACACCTGAGACCTGAAAATTTTGACAAAAATTACGAAGGGATTTTTATACTCCAGAGGCTGTATGCACAACCTTGGGCAGATAAATTCTTCACCTGCTATCAGCTTCTTTGCCAAATTAATTTCAAAGCAAATGACTGTAAATATACATAGATGCAAGCTGTAGTTTCTTTAAAGTTCAGATGAGTAATGCTAGGCTATGAAGCTTAAAAGATGATTTACTGCTAGAAGCTATGGCAAAAATGAAGAATGTGGAATTTACAGTATGTACTCAGATGTGATAGACATTGTAGACATGAGCTGATTTTAGCTAAGAAGAGATAGGTGTCAAATTTAATTTGGAAACCATTAAAATTTTTAATACATATATGACATTTCCAAAGGCTCTCAGAGTATTTCCACCTTTATTTCCATGTTGTTCTTCTAGTAGGAAATAACCTAATTTTCATATTTTTAATAAATTTGCTTTAGCGTTCTTGTCTTCTGCATTTGATTATACATTTTGTTTGTTTGGGATTTTTCCTTAAAAAGTACAATTGATAGCTAGTGTAATAGGCACTTTCAGTACAAAAGCAGGGTAATTCATATAGATCACTCAAGAATAAAATATGTAGTGGTCTGCCAAACCAAATCACATAGAGTTATCAAACTACTTAATTATATTTTATTTACTTGACTGCAAAGTGCTTCATATATATGTATATACATGCATACAAGCACACAAACATACACATATGAGAATGTGTGTATCTGTGCATTAGTATATTTGCTGTAGTTTGCTGGTGTTTTCTCTGTGGTTTTTTTGTTTCATTTTTATTTTCTGCTTTTTGTGGAAAAAAAACATTCTGCCGGTTTCTGGATGGCCTAGGCCTTGTGTGAGATTCTCAGGTGTCAGCTGCACGTCTGTACTGCTGAACTAACATTTAATGCAATATACCACAGGTCCTTTGTGGAGCCATAAACAAACAGAATTGGGTGAGAACACAGTTTTTATACTGGTTCCGTGTTGGTACTTGTATTTAAAGACAGCTGTACTGGTTATGCTGTATGTTTTACAATCATTAGTAAGTTACAATACCTACAGAGGAAAACTGAAAAGTTAGCATTGTTGTTTCAGCTTTAACAGCAAGATTGAAAATAATAAGATTGAAAATAACCAACTGAATTATTTGAAAATGTCAAGTCTGGCTAATAGAATAAGATATGAAGACAACCGTTATTGATTAATATGTTGTAATACATTTTAATAAAATATTCTAGTGATAAAATCCATAAAAATTTGTAAGCCCATTGGTAGTTAGAGGAGACAATCTGTTAATAATGATGCAGAAAATGAAGAAATCTTAATAATTTTTACTTTGCATATCACAAAAAAGTTATAGATACATAAAGATATATCTCACATGGAGATAATGAAATATTTCCGGTTCCAAGGGAATCATTAAAAAGCAACTTTGGATAAACAACATTAGGTCAGCAAACACCCAATAATTTTCACCTTATCTTCAGTTCTGGAGTGGGCCGAGGAGATCATAAGGTATTAATTTTAATATTTGAATGAGAGAAATTCTAGCAAAATGTTAGTGCTGTTTTAGAGTTTAGAAAGAACAAGTGGAAAGATCAATAAGAGTAAGCTAGTTAACATGACAAAATTTTTAAGCAAGTCATAGAAAAAAATTGAGATGGTGCTCATACTTGTACTAGAGGTTAGAAAGATAATGAATCTGACAATCAATGGGTTTTTATGGGAAAATGCAGTTGCTCTGATTCAAATATTAAGATGTTTACGAGGAATTTGTTGTGCTACTGTATGATAAAAATGTCATATCCTGTATGACAAAATGTATTATTTCTATCTTATACATGCTAAAGAGATTTAAAGCTAGTTAAGTCCTGGATATGCCCCAATTTAACTTCACATACTTCAACTAGACACTTTCAACAAAATCAAAGTGTGATTCAGATGAACAAAGTTCTGAGTTCATCCTTCCTCTGTCCTTCAACTGCTGAGGAACCTGGATGCTATACCCTACACCTACACTAGTAAGCAATTCAGTCCAGTATGAGTGCATTTGTATAGTGAAAGCGCTGAGGCTGAGGACTTCCTACCCATGTTGTTTTTTGCTTTGGGGGAAAAGATGACTTTTAAAAATATTTTATTTTCTCCATGGTTAGACAATTCTGGATACAAAGCACTTTTAGCTGAGGAAAACAATACATGGCAGAGACTAGTGGTTGGAGACTAAAGAGAAACAACTTCACAAGAGACAAAAGAAAAAAAAGCCATTAACACTGAGAGGAAATCAGAAATAGAAGTGATGACTCTCTGAACCTTGAAGAATTCAAATAAAGACGGAAACTTTATGAGCTAAAAATTACACTTGGATACACCAAAGAATGGTTTAAAAACAATTTTATCTAGGTAGAAAGTCATCATCAATGTCATATAATCACCAATTTTTAGGATGGCAAACAATACTTCTTGATCTAGAGCTCCATGAGGAGATGAAGAACAAAATCCTATTTTTTTTTAGTTCCTGCACAAACCAGTTATTTGAAAATCTAATAAAGATTTCAGCTGAGATTTATAACAAGATGCAACATGTGGCAAAGTGGGGAAAAGGAGATGTGGGAGTCCGACAGTAAGTCAAGATAACCTCATTTTTCATATGAATGGTTATCTCAATTCACCATGTGCATGGAAATGCTAGATTTAAATTTTCTTTCTCAGAAAAAAAATGCTACATCTGTTACAGTAACAAGAGTTTAAAATATGGCACTGTTACATAGATTTTCAAATACTTGTCACTGTTATCCACTGAAAGCAGATGAATTCTTGTGATTGGAAAAGTAAAAAAAATAATATTTTCTGAAGAACAATATCATTTTTTGAAAGACAGCTTAATATTCAGGGGTCTTGACACTCAACTAAGTAAAAGAAATTATTATAAAAGATGAAGCTTAAAAATCCACTAATCCTTAATGAGTATTAATCTCTTAACTACTTTAAAATGGAGGTGTTTTATATTCATAGGGAAATCCTGCATAAGAAATTATGTCTTGAGCATGTGCTGTTCAACATTAAAGTACCACTGGAATTAGTTTCAATTAAGAAAATTAATCTGAAATTGGTTAGTGAGCTTTCTGACATTGCAGAAATTTGATTGTTAGTATTCCAAACAGTTCACATTTTTTTATGTGCAAATATCCATATTTAATGTGGATGGTTATTTTGATCAGAGTTGGGAAATTGTTTTTCCCCCAATTTTATGCTAGCATGACAAAAGGCATTATGCTTTTTCTCTATTTATAAAATTATTGCACATATTTCTTTTTTTTTCCACCAGCAAAGGAAAATATCTTTAGTCTGTCTTAATATATCCCATTTCTGTGCATATCAGAGTAATTATTTACTTGAGAATCCATCTTGTTTCATCAAAATGACACAAAATCTTCCTCACCTGCATGCATTTATAAAAGTGCATGGCCAGTAGTAAAGCAAGGACAAATAAATATCAGATGTCTAACTGTGCTCTAGGATCAATACATTATGTAAATGAGCCATGCCACAGTTTAAACTCTGTAAAGTTTGTCTTGTAGAACAAGAAGCATCAAAGATAACATCAGAGAGGCATCCTTGTGTGACTTTGGATCTGTTAAGTTTTCAACAACAGAATTCTTCATGGACTCCTGAATAGGAAGAGGTACAGCTTTTAAAACTCAACATTAATATGAATATGAAAAAATAAGAAGTGTGTATATATATATAATATGCCATTTCACAATTTTAGTTGATAGCATTAAGTCATTATTAAGCTTATGGTATATGCTTATGGTATACCTGGCTAGACCCTTAAAGGTTCATAATCTTTTAGAGACTTTATGAAGTCTGCATATACTTTTGTCCCTGAATCAAACCCCATGGCAGACTGGAAATGGATGTTTTCAGGCTAAAGATTAACAGATATTCTAGGAGTCTCATGCAGTTGGATTCAATGTCCTATTTCAGGCAGCTGGTGCTTATGAAGTGTGCTAGAAAAGCAAGACACATTGCTGTGGCTCAGTTGCACAGCAGAAAAATTAGAAAAGAGATACATAAAGATAAAAGGCCAAGCAGCATGATGATTGTCCAAATCTTAGTTAAAACCATTGTGATGCTGTTTTGTAGGAGATCCCAGCCTTAACTCTCTGAACTGAAGACTTCGCTTGTTTCAAAGGCAAAGATTACCTATAAATCAGAGTAAATATTTTGGACTTCCATGTGTCTTGCATCTCAGTACCTAATAAACTAATGAGAAAAAAAAAATCCATGTTATTATTTCTGCAATAAAATTCACTTGAGCCATACACTTTCCTAGCAGTTTAAATCTTTATATATGCTCCTAATATAAGACTACTAATGATAACTAATTGAGCACCTCTATAAGCCTATGACTTCCATTTAATGTGATAACTGGCAAACATGACCTCCATGTATTTCAGTCAACATCTTGGGAACTGCAACATTTGTATTGGTTTGTATCCTGTTTTTCTGATTAATTTGATTCACTTTAGCTGTTAAAACTAGGTAATTTGATCTGGAAATGATGTGACACTTCCATTAAGATCTGAATGTTACTTACATACTGTACAGTAGAACATAAAAAATAGACCTGTCTTGCATGGGTTTGCAATACACAATGACAGTGGAGAAATGAAACAGGAAATAAAATTCCTGTAATGAGATGAACATGTAATGAACATAAACCAGCAATGTTATAAAAGTGTTAATAACTGTTTATTAAATATGAATGTCTATGATTTCCATCAGACTAGTTTGTCTCATTTGTCACAGTACACTTTGGTGACAATGAAGGCGTGACAATGAAGACAATTTATTTTACTTCATTATCTAAACTACTATGCTTTAATGCCCCTGCTGTTCTAGCTTTCATAATGGTATTTTCTCAAGGATACCATTACACACTTGCTATTTTACTGGTTTTTATTTATTTGTTTATTTATTATTGGGCTTGCATAGTTGTAAACCACTAGCAATGTCCAAATCCTTTCTTAATTGGACCCACACATATCTATCTCAACACTTACATTTATATATCTTTGTAACACAAAGGAGATCTGTTCTTTATAGATACCCACTGATACCTTTATTACTATATTTACTTATGAAGTAACAATCACACAATGCAGTTGGATCCAAAGAATGAAACATGAAGGTTCATACACAGTTATAAATTAGCCAAACAGAAAAACCATAACATTTCTGAGGATGCATCAAGGAAAAAGCAATGAACAGAAGGGTGTAGGAAAATGTAAGACAAGATAAGGAAGTTTTATTCTATTTATTCTAGGTCTTTCAGATTATTTTAGACAGGTTTCTTTTCCAGCTACAATGTCATCCTACTGTTCCCTTATAAATGCTGATGTATTGCGGGTTAAATGAGTGGACAGTGAGGTGGACTGAGAACAGGGTGAATGACAGAGCTCAGAGGATTGCAATCAGTGACACATAGTCTAGTTGGAGGCCTGTAGCTAGTGGCGTTCCCCAGGGGTCAATACTAAGTCCAATTTTGTTGAACATCTTCATCAATGACCTGGAAGAAGGGATGGAGTGTACCCTCAGAAAGTTTGCTGATGATACAAAACTGGGAGGAGTGGCTAACACATCAGAAGTCTGTGCTGCCATTCAGTGAGACCTGATCTAGACTGCCTAGGGCAGTTGGAGAGAGTTGGGCAGAGAGGAACCTCATGAAGTTCAACAAGGGCAAGTGTAGGGCCCTGTACCTGGGGATGAATAACCCAATGCACTAGTACAGGTTAAGGCTTGACCTGCTGGAAAGCAGCTCCACAGAGAAGGACCTTGGAGTCCTGGTGGACAAGTTAACCAGGAGGCAGCAATATTCCCTTGTGGCCAAGAAGGTCAATGGCATCCTGGGGTGCATTAAAAAAGAGTGTGACCAGCAATTTGAAGGAGGTTCTCCTCCCCCTCTACTCTGTCTTAGTGAGGCGACCTCTGGAGTACTGTGTCCAGTTCTGGGTGCCCCCATTCAAGAGAGACAGGGAAAAACTAGAGTGAGTCCAGCAGAAAACTGTAAAGATTATTAGGGGATTGCAGCATATCTCTTACGAGGAAAGGCTGAGAAGCTTGGGTCTGTTTAGCCTGGAGAAGACTGAGAGGGGATCTTTTATCAATGCTTGTAAATACTTAAAGGGTGGGTGGCAAGAGGATGGGGTCAGTCTTTTTTCAGTGGTGCTTAGTGACAGGACAAGGGGCAATGGGCACAAACAGGAACATAGGAATTTCTGTCTGAAAACGAGGAAAAACTTCTTTGCGGATGAAGAACACTGGAACAGGCTGTTCAGAGAGGTTGTGGAGTTTCCCTCTCTGGATACATTCAAAACCTGCCTGGATGCAGTCCTAAGCAACCTAATCTAGATGAACCTTCTTTACCAGGGAGATAGGAGTACGTGATCCCCAGACATCCCTATCAAGCCCTAACATTCTGTGTTTCTGTGACTCTGTAATATGGTTTACAGAAACTATTTGCGTTATCTTAGAATGACTCTACTCAGTGCTTGTCAGGCTGCACCTGGAGTGATGTGTCCATTTCTGGTCTTCACAACTCAAGAAAGATGTAGACAGACTGGAGAGGGTCCAAAGGAGAGCCACAGCAATGACGAAAGTGCTGGAGAGACCTTTGAGAAAAGACTAAATGACTCAGAACTTTTTCCCCTGGAAAAGAGAAAGCTCAGGGAGGACCTCATGACCACATTCCAGTACTTGAAGGGTGGCTACAAAGATGATGGAGGCTCTCTCTTCAGAAGGAGCACATGGAGAATAAAAGGGAGAAAGAGTGAAAGTTGCACTGGAGGAGGTTTCATCCTGATGTAAGAAGTTTTTTACAGTAAGTACACCATTCCCTGAAACAACCTCCCCAGGGATGTGGTAGGGTCCTCATTATGGGAGGTTTTCAACATGTGACTGGGCAAGGCACTAGATAATCTTATCTGGGCTCCCTTTCCCATGAAAAGCTGGGTCAGATAGTCTTCTGAGGTACTTTCCAACCTGGGCTATTCTATGATTCTATGAAATGAACAACCTACCTCACCATTTTCCACCTTTCTTTGTAGTAACATTCATGAAATAAATGCTTATGCTTTGTTTTATTTGTTACTTGTTTTTTTTTTTCACAACCAAGTGTCCCCAGCAGGAATGGACAAAATGAAGTGTATTTTAAACTTGACAAATGAAGTATCATAGGAAGACATAGCCAGAATATTTTGCCTTTTCATCCCTTACAAACTTTGGACTTCTTGATGGAAAAAATTATCACCATAAATGTTTTAAGTAATGTTACTACAAGTATCTCTGAGTTGCCATGTGTTTTATAGGCATCATAGTACTGTTGCTTCCTGATTCTTTTGCCTCCAGGCACCATTGTATGCATCAGCTATTGCCTATGATGTTATGGGCTCTTTTTTTTCTTTTCTTGTTTAAAGGGCACTGTTTGGGTACAGGGAATCATAACACTGGGAATCTTGAAAGGTATCTGTTAGAATGGAAATAGGAAAATGAGTACTTCAATCAGTGAAAGACAACAACCTACCTTTATGATATCTGTGTTCAAATGAAAGAATTAAATGATAATTGCAGATAACATACTTTTATTCTGTCAAAAATTTGTAATTTTCGAGAGAGGGGAGAAGCCTCTTCTAATAAAGCCCAACTTCTGGCAGATAAGTAATTATAATAGAACATTTTGTCAACCTTATTCACAGTCATACTGATGCTTTCCTTAGAGAGAGACAGGTTAAATTGCAAGCAAACAATAACGCATTTTAAACTACAACTAGATTTTTTGCTTCTAGACAGAGGTTTCTATGTGATAATGGCATGGTGTCACATTATTTAGTAGGATTACATCAGGTGCAATTCTTCAAGAAAATGCAAATCTGCAAATAAACCCCATAAAGAACTCACTGGGTGGTTTTGTGTTTAAAGTAAGGGTAACTGTTGAGACAGTCATGCCGGGACGGTTAAGTGAACACTTATTATCAAGAACATTAGAGCAGAGAGAAGGAGCATGGTGGGGAAAGGATGACTGGAGAACACTGCAGGGGAGTGAGGTGCAGAGATTGCACACAGAAAGAGGAATGACAAGAGTTTTCATATATGGGGAGTGAGGTTCAGATTTGCTTCCAGAAACAGTCCTATTAAGGTACCGTTAATCAGGGGAAGAAGAGTGAGTGGAAAAATACAAGAAAAAAGAGATAGTTTGGAGAATAAATACTGTAGAGCTGACAATAAAAGGGAGAGAGGAAATGCTCAAAAAGCAAAGGTTAAAAAAGTTCAATAGTAAAGATGAGGAGGAGAATGGGGCAGATTCTGCAAGTAGAGAAGGAATGAGGTGACCAAAACAGCATGCAGTGGGCAATGCTAGAAGGAAGAGAAAGCTTTCATCCTAAGCAGCTTATCTGGCCAGTAGGAGAGTCAGCAGCATGGTGGCAAGCACTGATAGACAGAAACTGGACTTTGTTGTATTTTCAAGTAGAAATAAGTGTACTTGCACCTTCTGATATTTCTGTGCATTTATCCCAAGTGACACTGCCACTTATCTCAAACCCCACACTTTATTCAGAATCATATGATTTCCTTTTAACTCAGAAATGTTGATTCATCACAAAGCTTTTCTGCTGTATGATTGATGTGTGGCTACATATTATACATACATAAATCATGCATAAGCCTTCAGGACCCGAGTTGTGGCTCTGTCTCAACCAGCGTAGCAGGCCTGGCAGTTTTCTTTGTAAGTATATACTTTTCAGTGTGCCAATAAATTGTAGAAGTGAACTTTCGAAATGCAAGGCGAGAGGAATTGTTTTAAATGAGAACATACGTAAAACTTTTCTTAACTCGTTAAACTAATCTTTCACTTAAACTTAAAGGCATGAAACCTGTGATAATTTTTGCAGAACTGATTATGGTCATACGGTTTTCACAGTGAGGAATTAGTTTTCCCTGTAGGAATTTGTTTTTTCATGTGTGCTTACTCTATACTTCATAGTATCATTCAGAAGTGGAAACTGTGAAAGAACACAGTAAATAATGATCACAATCCCTTTAAAAAGTCAAACTTTCAAAACACTAGAAAACCTAACATATAGTTTGATTTATAAATATCTAAGCTCCATTAAAAGTTCAGTTTCTGCATTGCTGGGAAGAAAAGTAGAAGTGGTTGCCAAGATTTTTGGAGTGATCTGGTACTAGTAACTTCAAACTTCTTTTACTAATTAACAAGTGAACTGTTTAGGTATTGTTAAGAATTTTTTAAAATTCTTTTTTTGGATTCTTTTTATCGTTGTAAAATTTAAATTCTGGATCAATTGCTCAGAGACCTCACTGGAAAACAATTCAGTTTTGTGGTAATAGGTAGGAATTTCTGCCTTTTCTTTTCAAAACCTTATAGAGAGCTCTGAGGTGAAATTCCAGATCTGTTAAATCAACAAGTGTGATAAGCAGGTTCCTATTCAACAGGGCCAGTTAGGTAAATAGGTACAAGTTTCCCGTATGATAGTTGTGGGTAGAAAAAGAAAAATTACCTCTCTAACTGATCTTAAGAGGAGTAGAAAATAGTTAAAAGTCCTACCCTAAAACCAGAACTTTCTGGTTTCAGATCCCTACAGAGCTTTGTAAAGTGAGGTTTCATTTTCACTGTCATATCAAATATGACAATATCAAAATCAAGATAGAAACAGGCTAAACACTCTAGACAGCAAAAGGTTTGGCAAGGGAACTCATATGCCTAAACATTAGTGTCTAGTTCCTGTTGTGATACCTTGTAGTATCTAGGATAACTTCATGGGGTATATGATGTGACTTCCCCAAGAATCACACGTGAAATTATGTGTGATGCCCACAGAGTCTGAAACTACTCTAAATGACTGTGCCCAGGCAACTAGATCTTCACCTTGGCTAATGAGGTTTCTTAATGGATTGTTTTAAGACTTTGTCCAAAGTCTTGTGGAAAGTACTATTTAAATACACAACATTCCTTTTTCTGCTACTTTGTTGGTGTATAGAAATAGTATAGATGAAAACAGTAACATTTTTCTTTTCTTCAAAAGTTTTAGTTTTTATTTTTCTGGATTGTTTATATTTAACACTGAGGTTAAAATCTTCTGAAAAAACATTGAGTTATTAACAAAATCTGAAACCAAATCCTATTCTCTTGCATATTAGTTTGAAGAAGAGTGTGTACCTGAAAAATCTTGAATCTTTCTCATGAAAATTCTTAAGAACTGCATTTGAATCTTGAGTGGAAATTTGTGGCTCAAGCACACCTTTGGTTTAGATTGATTCTCACTCTCTGTAAGAGAGAAACTCAGAATGAAACACTAGTCATCCTGGATGCTGATTTCATCATGTATCCTATTTCCTATGAACTTAATTTGTGGAAACAAGGTCTCAGAGACTTACCATAAGAGAAGGTCCTGACTTGGGAACAATGGTTAGAAAAAAGATACTTTCTTTTTCAGTGTGTATGTATGACAGTGAAAAAGAAAGGGGAGAATTTTTGCAAATAGAATTGAGACAAAGAAACCATGAACAATAATCTATCTAATCTTAAAAAGATCAAAATTATGACAGATAAACTTGATGATTTTTGTGCCTAGAATTAAAAACCTAATGAATGAGGGGAATATGCCAGATGCAATGAAGCTTTAATTTATAAAAATATTTTACATCTTCTATCAAAATCTTCCCTGAAAGTCAGTTCAAGTTGGTCTGGATAGAGGATCGACTCTGGTATCCTCTATACTGTGATAAATTTAAGTATTTGCCAGCACATTCAGTTTAGATCTCTTCTGAATTATCTGTGAGCAGAGGTGGGACAAACTAGTAATCTTTCCTACCTCTTTGAACTTTGTGGATTGAATAAGATTGAGATACAGATAACCTCTTCTTTTACTATGAGAAATTATTATGGTCATTGCACAGTAATATTCTACATTGTATGTAAGTATCACATTAGATAGAGGGTGGAAAGGCTCTAGAGAGGGATCTGGACAGGATGGATGGATGGACCAAGGTAAAAAGTATGAGCTTCAACAAGGCCAAGTGCTGGGTCCTGCACTTAGGTCACAATAACCCCATGCAACATTACAGGTTTGGGGAAGAGTGTCTGGAAAGCTGTCCAGCAGAAAGGGAACTCAGGGTACTGATCAACACATGGCTAAATATGAGCCAGCAGTGTGCCCAGGCGGCCAAGAAAGCCAACAGCATCCTGGTTTGTATCAGAAATAGTGTGGCCAGCAGGACTAGGGCAGTGATCTTACTCCTGTACTTGGCACTGGTGAGGCCACACGTGGAGTACTGTGTTCAGGTTTGGGCACCTCAATACAAGAAAGACATTGAGATGCTAGCATAGGTCCAGAGATGAGCAATGAAGCTGGTGAAGAGTCTAGAGCACAAGTTTTATGAGNGAGCACAAGTTTTATGAGGGGTGGCTGAGGGAACCGGGGCTATTTAGTTTCAAGAAAAGGAGGATGAGGGGAGACATTATCACTCTCTACAACTATCTGAAAAGAGGTTGTGGAGAGTTGAGTGCCAGTTTATTCCTCTAAGTGATAAGCAATAGGACAAAAGGAAATGGCCTCAAGTTGTACTAGGGAAGGTTTAGGTTGGATATTAGGAAAAAATTCTTCACAGAACGGGTTGTCAAGCACTGGAACAGGCTGCCCAGGGAAGTAGATGAATCGCCATCTCTGGACATGTTTAAAAGTCATGTAGGTGTGGTGCTTAGGGACATGGTTTAGCAGTGGACTTGAGAGAGTTAGGTTAATGGTTGCACATTATGATCTGAAAGGTCTTTTCCAGCCTAAACAATTCTATGATTCTATGATGTCAAAAACTTGTGAAAGGACTTACAAAGCAGTAGGTCAATGAAAGTATTGTTCCCTTCCATTCAGTACTTGCTAGAGAAAGGTGTCCAGTTTGGGGCTCCCTGGAGCAAAAAAAAGGCATTTGCAACTCCAGTGGAGGGCAAGCAGGATGGTCAGGAATTAGAAGAGTCTGAGGAAACTTGCTCAGCCTTAAGAAGAAAGAGGTAAGGGATCCTAGAGCTCTCTGTAACTGCCTAGTGGAGAGTATAAAGAAGATGGAGCCAGACTTTTCTCAGAGGTGCAGAGTGGAAGGACAGAAGATAACAGACATGTTGCAACATGGGATATTCTGGTAGGGTATAAAGAAAAACTTCATTATAACATTGTTCAAACAACTTACACAGGTTGTCCAGAGAGGCTGAGTAATCTCCATCCTTGAAGATACTAAAAATTTGGTAGATCAAGATGCCAGAAAAATTGATCTAATTTTGAAGCTGGATTTGGTTTGACAAGAGGGTCAGATCAGAAGACCTGGAATGGTCTCTACTATTCTAAAAAATTCTGATTCCATGATCTTCCATTCAGGAAAATTTATGTATATCTGGAGCCTTTTCCCAAATTTCAGATAATTTCAAGCCTTCTCCATGTGGAACTTCTTAAGTTTCCAACTGCAGCAAAATTTTCATTCTCTCTGCAGTGATGAAAAATTGCCTATGTTCAACTTTGTGTCCATCAGCACCACCAGAGCCTTTTATGCAAAGCTGTTTTCCAGTCAGGTCACCTGCAGCATGTACTGGCGCCTGGGGTTGTTCCTCTCCAGGTGCAGGTCTTTGCACTTCTTCTTGTTGAACTTCACGAGGTTCCTGTCAGCCCATTTCTCCAGCCTGTCAAGGGTCTTCTGAATGGCAGAATGATTATCTAGTGTATCAGCCACTCCTCATAGTATTGTGTCATCAGCAAACTTGCTGAGGATTCCTTCTGCCCCAACATCCAGGTCACTGATGGAGATGCATTCTATGATTCTATGGTTCTATATCTTTGATTTGCCTGTTTCTAGTGCTGCTGGATATTTTATCATATTTCTGGTATCCATGTAAGTAGGAATTTGTTTTGTTAAAATGTAAGTAACTTAGTTGTGTATCTGTAATCTTATACAATTCCTCATATATGTTACTTTTCTTAACTATTTCACCTGTTTAGTGAAAGCTGTTTAAAATCAATACTGCTTCTGTGTTCAATAAGTTATTCTCTATGTATAGATAATGTGTATACATATATACACGCACATGTAATTAGAAAACAGATATGCTCTTTCCCCCTTCTTGTCTTTGACCTTCATGTATTCATACATAAGTTAGTAACTTTCTATTCCACTTTTTTTCATATACTGATACAATCAGTCACATTGACAAGTGTGATAGTTTGCCACTGATACCACTGAGACATAATCTCATTGCCTTGTGACTACCCAGCTAAGTTTACTTTAGTTTCCCACTTTCAGACCTGAAAGATTTGCTATTTTGCTTTTATTTATCCATTCAGTCAGTTTAGGCAAGAATCTTATACAAATGAATATAAATACATTTTTAGGTCTTCTAAATTAATGTCTCATGTAATAATTCCCAGAAATGAATATATTCATAGATGAAGAGTGACAATCACATTTAGAGATGACAAATAGAGTTTTGTTCTCACCTTCTGTCCTTAAAGTAATCTCATTATTCTAAGTCTTCTGATGCTGATACTTCCTTGCCTTCATAATCACAAGTTTCTCTCCAATGCTAATAAAAGCAAACAAAAAATCCATGCAGGCATGCGCAGCATTCACCACACCTACATCCTGGTATTTTGAACCCCATCGACTCTGCCTATGCCTATAGACACTTTGAAATTGATATGCCTTGTCTAGATTCTGGACTTCAAAGTGAAATTGGTGTCATATAAAACCTCACTGCTTCAGATCAGGTAAACTTTTAAACTCCACTCTGAATGAAAAAAAAAAAAAAAAACAAAACACTTTATTTTTGAACTCAGCATCCTCTTTGAAGTCTGGCTTCAATCCAGTTTTGAAGAATCTGTCAGCAAAGTCAGCAAGGTTTGAGCTGGAGGCTTGATTTCTGCAGGCTGTTTTGTCCTCAGCTCAACCCATAGAAATTTACTTGTAGGAGTCCCTCAGACACTTGTGATTATTGCTATTCCTCCTCCTCAGGAGCAAACTTGGGGAATTTGCTGCATAGGATGGGGAGAAAATGGAAATAATGGACCTAAAACTTATGATTTTGTAGTAAAGACTTTTGGCATTCTTTCAGCCTATGCTCACTTCACTCTCCTTCATCCATGTTAAAAGAGAGGGGTTGGAAAAAAAAAAAAAAGGAGAGATCTTTGAAACCCAAAGAGGGGTCTCATCTTCAAGCACTTTATGATAGCTCCTCATTTACTGCATTACCTCCCACTGCTGAGTGATTCCCAGCTCCTGGAGCTCTCCTCTGAGCACATGAGGAAATTCACAGCTAAATCCTGTGATGTGAGATTGTAAAGCTCTTACTACTGCACCTATGAAAAAAAGCTTTGGTACAGAATTCCTGTACCATAAATATTTCAGATGTTTTTGGTCACAGAAAGAAAGTAAAAGTAAATTTTTGCTGTTGTTAACATAGTAAACTTTAAGCATAATCTTTAAGAAATAGCAGAATGGTCTATTTTACACTGGTTCAGCTTCCACATTATGCATAGCTATTATTATTCTAATGAGTTGAAGTTCAGTTGCCTTCTGCTTTAATTCTTTTTGGTAAATCAGACTTTTTTTCATGGATTACCTGTGACACGATGCCAGTTCGGGTAAAAGGAAGGCTGTAACATGTGAGAGAGGATGCAATGCAACCAGCCACAGAGGAAAATAGAGGTGTGATGGAGGGGCAGGACTCTTCCAGGGTACCAGGGCAGCTTGGGAAGTTCATTGAACTGAACAGGGAAAAATTATTTCTCTTCAGTGTGGTAAATGAAAATATTTTGGTGTTGAGTGAAAACAATGCCCCTCCTCTCCCCAGCCTCTTTTCTGAAGGAAAAGAAAATTTCAGGAAGTTTCCAAGACAGCACTTCTGTTTCAGAAACTGCATTTTCCACCAAATTAAAAAATAAGAAAAAAAAACACAAAATGAGCAACAGCAACATTAAGGTGTAGGAATATGCAGAGTTGTTTAAGAATGTTCAAATAAAATGTATTAAAGGCCTGTATACAATATCTTAGAGTAAAAAAAAAATTAAATGGCTATATTTTCTGCCTTGTCTTCATGACAAAGAGCTGACTTACCAGATATAAGAGCCTGTTAAGGCTATGAAGTACAATCAAAACAACAGATAGAAGTTTGGAGTGAATTTCAAGCAGAAAGAAGACGGTGCAAATGGTCTTGGCTGTGGGGGTAATGGATTTTAATTTTTTTATATTTGCAAGTCAAGACTAGATTTAGGGAGAGTAAGCATTAATCATTAGGCTGGTGGCAAAAGTCCTGTCTGAAGCCTCTTCCAGTTTTCAAGGAGCCCAAACAAAATTAAAAGCAGGTATTGTTTAATATCCTTTAACTGACATTAGCTGAATATTCAAATGCTCTGAAATAAATTTAAAAAAAATATTTACAAGATAGGTAATTTTTAAAAAAAGATAACCAGTAATCAGGACTTTTAATTCAAGTGGCCATAGATTTTTCCTGGTCCCTAAAAAGACCAATGAATGCTTCTTATTGCTTGCGATTTTTTTAGTGCTATGAGGATAAGTTTAGATAACTGAGTCAATTCAGACCATCAAGCACTTTGATTCCATGCCGAAACACCAGATGTGGCACCTCATTTGAAAGTTCAGTATTAGTGCCAGCATTTCTCATTTCTAAAAATTAAAGAAGATCTTCCTTTGATTGTTGCAGAATACAACATGCACAAATATTGCTTTTGCTCTCACTACCACATTTCTGTTTGTGTTTGTATTTTTTAGAAATCTGCATTCCAACTTTAAATTAAAAATAGGGAATACAGATTATCCTCCAAAATTTAAGTATGGAAGAACTCATAATTTTTTTATATTTTCTACAAATAAAAGAACAATTTTCTGTGACTTTGAATCTTTCTGGTTTTTCTTGGCTGGATGTCAAAAGTGTCAGAAAGAATATTCTGGAGTTTGCCCATAAGTTTTATGGTTGAGACCTATTCAAGACTCACTAATACCCAAGCAGCAACCAAATGTACCTGCTTTCAAACAGCACCTAATTTTAAGTTTCCCTTAGCTTGGTCTGAGGTCTCCCAGCATGTTTAAATTTAAGTATATTCAGAGTATCTGTTCTGCACTTATCTTCCACCTAAAGCCGGACTCTGTCAAGATCTGAGATTCTGCTTGCCCAAATTCCATGTAAAATCCATATAAATCAGCAACCAAGAAAAAAGCTAAACCAGGTAGAAAACCTGAGTCTCTAGCTTCTGGTGAAGCTTAGCAGTCTGAGTCTGGAGCTTACACTCCAAGATTTCCCCTCAGTCACCTCTGGAATTAAGGACAAGAAGCTAAAACTAAGCACCTTGGAGTGCTCTTCTGGGCTGTGCTAACGGTGGTTCCTGAAATTTATGCAAAGTAAGCTGGGTACCTAAGTTACAAGTACATACTTCCATCTTTGATTTTTCAAAGTTTTATTTTTGTGTATATCTGAATGTTTATGTAGAACACAGAGCTAAAGAAGAAATCAGAAAAAATTAAATAATTTGTGCAGAAATCAACACGCTTCCTTCTAGTTACAATGGCAGAAACATCTTTATTGGGTACTTGAATAGCCACAAAAAGTGGCAGAGGGAAGGTGGCAAACAAAATGTGCATTTAGGTAAATGAAATAGAGGTAATCATTCATCATGTTTATATTATTTTTCTGCAAATTGATTTATATGAAAGAATCATGTCATCTGTGACATCATGTTCCCAATATAAGAAACATGTGCAGTAAGTTCTGTCCAGTGTGCTTCCTTCCTGCTTATACCACAGCACACCCTTATGAAGAATATTTGCCAGGTTCAGTGTGACTGTACTAGGCACCTGACTTTGCTGAGGGTGCATCTACAGTTCAAGTGTATAGTGCTCGAAGGCAAACTAGTTATCCTAAAGTAAGTCCTGCTTACTCATCTAACTCTCCCACACTCTTCCTCCTCAACCCCCTCAAGACTAATGCCTCTGAACTCTCCCAGAGAGTGAGTCAGTCTGTCTTAATTATGTTCCTAAATTCATATTGCCAGATATGAACTGAAGTATTCATCTGTATCATGCAGAAAACACAGTATGACATACAGCAGTATTCTATAGCTTTTTTAAGAAAATGAACAACTGTTACCTTATACACTAACCTGAAGTTGAAACAGGACACTTCAGTGTTACAATTCTTTGTGGTTTGTTGTTTTCCATGTTGTTTCCATGATCATCCAAAGGATGAACTTGAAAAAATGGTTTTGTATGCAGTTGTGTAATATAACTGTGCTCATAGGGTACAAAATTATTATGTGACAATAAGTGAGCCCTGCTCCTGCCAAAAGAATAAGTGAGGATGCAATTTTGAACTCTCTATTCAACACAAAACGCAGCAGTTTCCACCTCTTAATGGTCCGTAAGGGTAATGATAGCACAGGCTAGACTTTTAAAAGCTATTAATCAGCTCCCATGGATTTCAGTGGGAGTTGGATATTTAAATACCTCTAAAACTTTTGTTGAATATACTCGTACATTTATTAATTAAAAGATTGGTTGCATAACAGTTAAAAAAAAAAGGAAAAAAAAAAGAAAAAGGAAAGAAGAAGAGGAATGAAGGTTTTGAACCTAATTCAGTAAGGATTTGCATGTCTCTAAACATATAAACAGTTACATGCTGTTGTTAGGACCCTGGGTGAAGCATAAAGTAACATGTATTTAACACCTTCCTATATAAAAATTTCTTTTCTACTTCTACATATGCAAATAGAAGAGTTCTGAATATATTTGCTCATGCTATGGTTTATCAGTATAATAGTATTTTCACAAGTATGTATTCTATTATATTATCAGAACTTTTATGCTTTTGCGTTAATGAAAACCAGTCAGTGAGGGCTTCATTGATAAATGTGAGATTTATTTTAAGCCAAAAGTAGATTTTTTAGGATGTAGGCTTTGTCATACCCTAATAAGTTTATAGAACTTAAAAATATTTTCAGTCGGATGTATTTTCCATATTAGAATTTAGAAATCTAAGATAGTGAAAGGGAAAGGACAAGAAACAGTTCTTAAGCCTGTCATGTTCCAGTGAGTTTGAATTTTTAGTGTCTCTGTTCTCAGTGCCTTACCTCAGGAGAAGAGGGATGGGATAGCCAGAAAATCAGAATAATAGGGAAATTTTCTCTGTGGAGCTACACTAGGACATTTAATAATTTCTATACTCTTACCTTCACACTTTTTTTTGGTATCATTAGTGGAAGTTTCCATCCTATTCTGAACTGACAATGTTAGCCTTTCAGTTCTCGGCATAACAGCAAAGGCAGAGAGTGATGATATAGCAGAAGAAAATGATCATTAACATCCACATGATTCCATCTTACCTTGTTTTTACTTAAGCTAACAGCAAGGTGCTTAGTATATCACTAAACTACTGATATATGAGAATTTGCCAGAAAACTCTATAAAAAAAATATCACCTCTAAGAATTTTTATATCTAACAGTAAAGGGTACCTCAATGTCTATTTCAAAGCTGATTTGATGAATACGGAAAAGGTCAAACTAAAAATAACTAGACTGAATCAGTTATAAGTGTAGTAACATATGCCTCATTTAATAATGAACTCTAAATTTGCTCTGCAGTTTAAGTAGTATCATGAATGCTAATTCTGACAGTAAAGGGTTATGAACTACCTGTCTGCTCGAGTCTGGCACAAGGTCAGGCAGTTATAGAACTAATGAAAACCCTGATGTACCAAAAGGTGGATGATTGACACGAATGTGCTAGCTGAAGAAAGTGCTGAGGAGCTCTGGTGCATTCAAAATGACAGTGTCCTGAAACACAATTTACAACACTCCATTTGTTTAGCCTGTATGTAGCAACAAGCCCAAGTGCTTCTTGCCTACATCAACAGTGCAAGAATTCAGGGCATATTGTATTGAACTTTTACATGCCAATCACCAGGGAATTTTTTCTGGTATGGTTTGTAACGATCAACCTAAGGCCATTATACCCTGAATATGTGATTATGCTTAGAAAGACTTTTTTGTATATAATTCAAAGCATCCTGAAAGTATGAAAAGGAATTACTATTAGATCTTTGCAAGTGAAATGAAGCATAAAGCTGTAAACCACTCAGATAACAACTTTAAAATTGATTATATTAAATTGTTCGAAAAATCTGTGTTCTTCCATATGCTAGGAAAACCTTTACGCCTTTTACCTCGTCCTGTGCACTTCTTTTCCAGACCTTTGTATATAGTATGATTAATTTTCATCCATTTATTCCCTTTTTAGACCAATCTGCAATGCTGTGACTATTTCTATTTAATTCCCAGCTTTCTGTAAGCAATGAAATATTTTTAGAACATTGAGATACTGGACAACAAAACATGTTCATGTAATCACATATAATGCGGATCAGAATGTATAGTGTAAGAAAACAGTTAAACAGCAATAGATTATTCAGAAATCTTTAAAATTTGAAATAGGTAAAACAAACAGCTTTTCTTGAATTTTCTTGAATTAATTCACCCATGTAAGAATTTAGCCACCCAAAAATGCTTGAGGGAAGGATTTGAGCTATGAAATTGAGACATTAATCTGGATTATCAAGATTTCATGATTTAGAGTAATTCTGATCTAAGTAACTTTCAGGCGCGCAGAAGCTCAGAATATTTCTGTTCAGGTAGGATTCTAATTTTAAGAGATGTTAAGAGGTATAGCAGATAGTCTAAAATAATTTTTTTCTGGTCTAGTAACAAAAATGTGTTGAATAGGCAAGCGATGAGATCATTTTGTACCTAGTAGTAAAAAGATTTTAAACAGATAATGGAAGAGGTTTGAGTCCCTTATAATACTTCTCAGCTATAGGCTTCTTGTAATGTTTATGGCTGGGCAAATGTCTGTAAACCTGTGTAAGCATTACATCAGTCACCCCAGCAAAAGCGTCTACATGTCAGCTTCTTTCTTCGTTTGGCTACAGAATATCTATTGCATGGCATTTGAACAACTCCCTTTGTCAAGTCTTCAGTGACTAGAGATTAATACTACCATATGTAAGCTGTATGATTATGAGGAACATATTCTTGTAAAGCCATTTTTGTAGCTAAGAGTTTCCCCCAAGATGCTTTCTGTAATAGGCCAAGTTCCTGACTTTAATTCCACTGCTAATCATTTTATTACCTAAATTTCCCAAGCAGTCATTATCAACTCTCAGGACTACTAATATTTTGTTTCAGAAGGATACTTAGCTAAAACAGCTTTTTGAGAAGAAGTGGCTGGAAATATACAGATACATACATATTTATACTCTCATAATGTATGCATATACATACATTAAACACATGATTAATTACATTTTCCAGATATTTGTCCTATGAAGAAAGAATAATTTCTACACTAAGACACATACTATACTAGCCATACACTGACACTTGAACAGAGGATCAGTAATCCTAAAGGAACTGATTGTTTCATCTTGACAAAACCAGGAAAAGCAAGATGATACTGCTTTTCCAGTCACACAGTAACTGGCTGGAAACATGGCTGAAATCTGAAAGAACACCTATCATCTTTGTATTTTGTCTCCTATCCTTCCTTACATCATCCTTCTTCCAGGTATCTCAAATTTACTCTTTTTAAACATGTACTTTCTTCAAAGCTGTAAAGTGACAGTTTGACAAAGCTGTTCTTTTTTGAGTCCCCCCCAAATTATCCTCTGTTCTGTTCATTATTGCAATGGCAGCATTTACTCATTATTTTTCAGCTGTTTTCTTTTATAAGGATTTTTTTAATAAGTATTGCTGTTCTTATGTCTGTGTAACATGGTATAAATGGAGCTGAGATCTGATTCAGTGAAAACACTGACAGAAAGAGCAAGAGTACAGTTTGGTGTTCAGTAGAGAGTGTAATTCCCTCAGCTTTTGAGATGCTGCATGTAATGTGTCTAGTACTGAATCCCCTAGTTCATTAGGTTATCAACATCTAAATGTGGTGAGTTACCAAAATAGGTGGCTAGAGCATAGGATGTACCTGAAGAAACTGAGGGTTTGGCTAGACTCAAAAAGAAAGGCTATGGAGGGATGTGACTGCGGTCTTCCTTCTTCACCTAATGGAGGTTAAGAAGAAGGTGGAGCCAGTTTCTTATCAGAGAGTCGCAGAAAAAAGGAGACAACGACCACAAGTCACAGCAAAGGAAATT